>JAJJWW010018546.1:0-16502 GCA_023531295.1 Papaver armeniacum
CTTTGTTGTGAGTGGGTGGTAGGCCTGAAAGAGTGTTTATAATTTACGGCCTACGGAAATACCGCAAGTGCACGTGTCTGGTTTATAAAGACAGGCAGAGTGCGAGTCGAACCAGCCGAGACTTGTGGTGCTCGGTGATATATGGCTATGCTCTACCGAGTTTTATGAAGTGATATGTAACACAATATGGGTTTGTCGGGTTGCGACTGAGTTGAGTGAAGTGAACTGCTAAGGTATTTTGACTCTAAACTAAGGTAACACAGTGACAATGGGTAAGTGCCGGGGGTTATGAATCCACCTCTCTTCCTATGCTAAGGTTAACCATATTTCATTCATGTCTTATACCTCCCTTTGAAGGTCTCGGTGGAGGTATTCTTTAGCAACCGACCTAATTCACTCCTAGTATAACCTCGTCTTTTCACAAGCACAAATTATCACAAGCTCATTTAGTTGTTGGCTAACTAATTCTTCCTAAAGCAATTGAACCGATGTCACTAATTCATTCCTAGTATAGCTTGTCTTTTATAGTACAAACTATCACAAATTCATTTGCTCCATACAAAGATACAATCACTCATCTCCATTAAGCACAATAAGACAGTAGAATTTGATATGATTTATCAACATGGAAACAGGGGTTTCATCAACACCCTGGAAATTGAAATTAAAACATTACAAAGAACTAAAACTACAAATTGAAACTAAGTGACAGCTCTGGCTAATCCAGGCGTAACTACAATCATCTCCTCCTTCTTCTATTTATACATGCACACAAACCCTAACCTCAAACCCTAATTCTCTAAAATCGAAATCAACATTAAAATAAAACTCTCACCCACGTCGCTCTGAATCGTCCTCTCTACTGTCAATTCATCTCTGATCGGTGTTCCCTTCCTCTCGGCGTCACATGCAAGGGGAAACCCTAATTTTGTTTATCTCTCACAAAGCCTCTTGGGAAGAGAAGCTATATGAGAGATAAGTCGAATTAGGTTGTCTCAAGAGGTTTTGTGGTGTTGTCGGTGTTGGGAGTTCAAGGTGATGCAATGGGGTGATGGGAGAATGGTGGAAGAGATGGCTCTGCCATTTGGGGAAGAAGAGGGGTGATGGTGTTTCGGTCTCACATATGGGGAGGAGAAGAAAGAGAAATGGATAGGGAAATGGTTTGGTCGACCGAGGTGTAGGGGTGTGGGTAGTTCGATGCCGAGGTGTGCAAATAAGTTTGATGGGAACGGTGCAACGAGCGTCGGATGGAGCTAAGGGAAATCGAACTACCGAGGGGGAGTTGGGCTCTTTTGGTGCTGAGCGAGTGCATCGAAGTTTGATGAAGAGGTCAGAACGACCGTAGGATGTGGTTGAGAGAGATCTCAACGGCTTGGAGTGGACGGGGCCTGGATCCGGGTCATGGGTTAGGTCTAGCTCAAGCCCGTGTCTAGTAGATGAGTTGCTACTTGTTGGGTTGCAACTGCTGTTGCTGGTGGCTTTGGCTTTCTCGCTCCATAGATGCTCGACTCCAATTTCTTCGCTCTTTGGCTCCTTAGTTTCTCCGAGCTTTATTTATTACCTAAAAACACAAAATTAATTAGTACAAATATTTATTCTTGAAAACAAGGAAAACACAGAATACGGGATAATATCTCGATTTCTAAGCGCAAAAGATGAGTAAAATGCCAATAAAAAGGTGTATAAATATGCACTATTTGGCACTCATCAAATACCCCCAAACCCGAATTTTACTTGTCCTCAAGTGAAACAGAAATGAAGAAATCCTAACTATACCCCCGTCGCAGTCTCTCGAATGCATTTAGCGTATGCACTAAGCCTTTAAACCGCTAGGTGTCCCTAGTGGACGAGTTGTAGTCTCGTGAGGGTTTACCAAGAGGTGTACCCACAAAACCTTCTCCAACTCTCGAGTGTAAAAGAGTCTCAAGCCTCCAAGAAGCTATGAGGACATAGAGTTTCCGCATGCTAGTAATGAGGTTAAGAACTATCGAAGAACGCATTCTCATCCTTAAGTCTTTGAGCGAGAAGTAACCATACCATATGAAAGAATTCGGATTCGATTGTGATCATAAGTCTCAACTTCGCCTCACCATTAGGGTTTTATGATAATTGCACTCAAAAAGATCGCTTTTTTAGTCTCTCATGTGTGCAGGCAGGAGTAAAGAGAGAAATCCTGCACACGTTGTAGGTAAGAAGGATAACCTTCCGAAGTAAAACTGAGACTCCACAAAAGTGTGGACAAAAAGAATCTTTTTCCGATGATCTCTAAGAAAGGAAATCAACCATTAGCAAGGGTGGGGAGTACTCACTCACTTCTCACCCGATCGGCAATTAATATCACTCTCATAAGAAACCATAGAAACGTCTTCAATCTTCGGTCTTCGGTCTTCAAATGTTGATGATGAACTTCTAAACTTCACAAAACTTGACAATTTTTAACTTTTCTACTCAAATTCCTTGTTGTTTGGATTTTTCTTTTTGAATTTTTCTTTACCATGGTGGTAGCAAAAATAAACTACAATATTTTTTTGATTTTTGATTTTTTTTTTTTTTTTTTTTTTTTTTTTTTTTTAAGAAGTGAAAATAAAAATAAAAATAATGAAACAACTAACTCCATGGACAAAGGACTTTATCACTCAATTTTTCCACAACTTGTATTGTCTTGATTTTATAAATTTTATTAATTCTCATCCTATTTTCTTTTCTTTGTTGCACATAAACCTTGGACTATCTCAACTTTTCTTTCAATATTCCGATTCTTCTCTATTCTTGGACTGATGATGTGTTTCTATGGGTCTTGTTGATTGAGAGAGAGAATGATGCTAACTACAAATCGGTATTTAGAAGGAGTTTTCATCTTTAGACGTCACCTCATGATTGACAAAAACTAGCACTCAAGAGATCAAAAGTAGTCTTCAAAATGGTGCGAAGTTGGGTAGCCTCACCATTCTACCCGGAATTTACGTAAGGTGACACACACTCTAACAAACTTTTCTAGAAAGTTGCAAAAATGAAGGTTGGTGCCTCACTTGATGTAAAATGGGTAGTCTCCACTATGGGTGATCACAATTCTACTACCGAATATCTAAACAAGACCTAATTCGCCCTCCAGATGGTTAAATCCAACTTTAACGCTCTAATCAACTAAGAAACCCGATTGCGTTTTCCGGTACTTCCAAGTTCTGTTATTTCGGTCAGAATCTCTATGTAGACATAGCTAGAAGCATGCTAGTGACTCTAAAATCTCTAAAAGTTGGAGGTTTTTATTTGCAAAAAGTTTTTGAATTTTTGATTTTTTTTTTTTTTTTTTTTTAAACAATAAAAGGTAAAATAAAAGACTAAAAACTCTAAATGCAAAAATATGCAAATGCACCCCCAAACCTAAATCAAACATTGTCCTCAATGTGTCTACATATAGGAAAAATTTAAACAGTCACATACCATGAGAACTATGCTGAAAAGAGAAAAGGGAAGAGATTACCTGGATGTCAAGAGGAGCAAGGTTGCTGAGCTTCATTAGTCAAGGCTAGAATCCAACGTTCTCAATGGAGATCATATCGGATTAGCACAAAATATGCACAAGAAGACTCAACCGATTCAAGAAAAGAAAATTTAACAAGTCCTACGGATATATACAATGAAAATTCACTATAAACCAATGATCTAAAAGAGTTGAGGATCAACCCAAAAGACGATATGTACAACCATCAACAATCTTACACAAATATAACATGAGAGTGCAAGTAAGACTGTAGATGTGAAGGAGTTTCCCCCAAACCTAAACTTGTGAATGGGTGTGTTTGGAAGCACAAAATCTTGCAATTTTAAAGGTACATCATGCAAAAGGTCTAACTCGAAATGAGTTTTGCTAATAAAAAGCAGTATATACACATTCCAACTTTGGCTCTTTAAAAGTGTTATACTTTGATGCAAAATAGTCCAAGAGGACTTGGGAAGCACAAAGCTCTAGGCCTAAATTAGGCATTTTCAGAAAAGTTGGTTTTGCAATTTTGTTACACACAACACCTAGGTTTGGTGGAGGAGTTTCAATTTGTGACTCAGGAGAGAGGTTAGGTACATCTAAGTTATTTTCATGTTTAAAATCATTTGTACCATCACACACTTTCCTAAGGTCAGAAGAGGGTAAATCATGTTCACCAGCATAGAGCAATTCATCAATCACCAAGTCATAATCATCAAGCAGTGCAACATATTGTGATATGGGCAGGAATCGACACAACAATAATATCATGATCCAAAAGAACATTAGTGTCAAGAAGATTCATCTTGTCCTAAGTCACAAACAAGTTGTGAAGCATGCTCACATTCACTGGAAGAATTTCACAAAGGCAAGCCTCGAGAATCCATATCACATATATGAATGTTAGAAGAAGTGTCATTCATAGGGTTCTGATGTAAGAGACGCCTAACGTCCTCGAACTCAAAGATTCTATCATATTATCCGCATACACATGCTCTTCTAACATATCGTATTCATCATCATCATCATCATAACAAAAATGCATTTCCTATTAGCATTTCTAGTGTACTCATTTACCTCTAGATTAGGTTCATATTCAAGTGTTATTTGCATGAGTAGGCATAGAAACACTATTTTCAAAATTTGCTTTATTAGGGACAACTAGCATCTTATCATGAAATTCCTTCCATTCTTCATTTTGTGTCTGAATTAGGTTCATTTGAAGAATCATGTTGAGTTGTTCAATGGAAGGAGAGTTTTCACTAGTGGGCGTGCATGCTTCATATGAATGATCATTACATGGTTGCATATGTGGTTCACTAGAGAAGGGAAATTCAGATATATTGCTATATGGATGATCATGCATTGCATTCAATTCAAGTCAGCATTTTGCTCCATGAGCGTTTCCATTATTGATTGCAAGCAAGGAGTTGGGGGAGTATAAAATTGTTCATCTCCCCATTGTGATGACTCGATACATGTGGTTATAATGATTAGGGTGTGAATATTGAAGGTCAGGGCCCTGAGAAGGCTCATAATAGTCCCTAAAATCACTATGGTCTGTGGGGGGTCCATAATATGAATCCTGCCCGTATGCTAATTCTGACATGGTCTAGCAGCTCAATTTGGGCTCAAAAAGGAGTACTATTGCCTAGCACACATTTAAATGATGTCTCAAAACCAAGGAGGTTAAGCCCAAGTGATGCAAATAGAGCCCAATTTATGTTTGGTTTTTGTGGGCTCAGTTTGGTTTTGAATGGGGTTTTGGTTTATTGGGAATTTGGTTTTGATGGGTTTCATTTGGTTTGTTGGGTTTCATTTGGTTTGTTGGGTTTGGTTTGGTTTAGGAATGTTTGGTTTGTGTGGGTTTTTGTTGTTTGGTTTTGTTGGGTTTTGGTTTATTTGGGATTTGTTGTTTGAAACCCAGGATTTGTGTAGAATTGTACAGCCCAGAAGTAGAAAAAGTATAGCCCAGAAATAATTTGAGTTGGGCTGAGTTTTGGTGTAAGCCCAAATTACAGTTTGGTTTATTGGGCTCAGTACAGTGCACAGCCCAGATCACAGACTTATGTGGGCTTCTATTGTTTGCAGCCCAAGAAAGAGAGTGCAAAGCCCGTGTTTTGTACAGGTACAACACAGGGAAGGCCTGTGCAGATTGCAAATTAGCAACCCAGTTGGTTGCAAGTGCAGAGTTGCACAGAGCAGCTCACGCACAGACTTGTGTGCACAGATTGGCAGTTCCACACAAAGACAGGTGGTGGTAAGCTCTTGGTCTTCGCTAGTCCTGCTATCCAAGCCCTAACTCACAGCTGCAGGGGTCGGAGGTTAGGTGTTACAGCGACTGTGCATGGTCAGCTTGGTTTCCACAAGGTCGACAGGTGAAGCTCAAACTTGCAGCTTCAGGGGCTAGCAAGGAGCAGTGGCTATCATGTGGTCAAGATAATGCCCGGCAAGGTATCCATTCAACAGCATTCATGGCAATAGCCAAGACATAGCAAAAATCAACTTGATCTGGTTCAAACAACCAACCAATCCAAGATTACAGGTGAGATTTCAAGGTCGACTACGATACAAGTTATGGCTATGACTCATGATGCACAAATGATGGTAACAGGTCTCATTGACCTCAAAATTTAGAGATTATGCACATGTGTAGGCGGGGTCAGGATTGTAGCTACAACTACCTGGCTTTCCAAGTTGTGACTCCAAACTTGCAGCTTCTGTGGGCTAGCAAGGGAGTTTAACAATCTTTGGGTTCACACAAGAATTCAGGGCATGAGCACTACTTAGCACATGTGAAGATACATTCATGTTACACACAAGCACACAGGTGCATAAGAGAAATGTTCAACTTACTTTCAGTCACGCACAGGTTAGCATAATAGCAATGAGGTGAAACTCTTACCTCATTCTCAGGACAATACGGCGTTTAATTACTAACCCGGTATGCTCGAGGCTCAACTCCTTCCAGCTTTGCTCAAGAAAGACAAGAACACAAATGAGCAAAAGAAGCTCGTGCACTGTGGCTCAAAATGAGAGTTTAGTTTTCTATAATGCACACTCAAGACACAGAGAGAAAGATGCTTAATGCAAAGATGTTTATGCAAGCCAAGATGTATTAAATGAATGCAAGTTAACTGAAGATGCAATGACAGATGCAGAAATGGAAAACTACATGTTAAGTTACACTACTACATGTGGTTATGATGCTACAATGAAAACAAGGCCAATGAAAACAGTGGCTAAAACTATAATGAAAACAAAAGGTGGGTATATACATGTGGGTAGGATGAAACACGGTGAAGCGAGCAAAAATCGAGAAGGCACGTGCCAAGTCCCCTATAGCCGACGCCAAAACTTGGTAGGCCCGAAAGAGTGTTTATAATTTACGGCCTACGGAAATACCGCAAGTGCACGGTGTCTCAGTTTTGCAAGACGGTATGTAAAGTGAGTCTAACCACGAGACTTGTGGTGCTTCCGTGATATATGGCTATGCTCTACCGAGTTTTATGAAGTGATATGTAACACAATATGGGTTTGTCAAGCGACTGAGTTGAGTGAAGTGAACTAAGCTAAGGTATTTTGACTCTAAACTAAGGTAACACAAGACAATGGGTAAGTGCTGTGGTTATGAATCCACCTCTTCCTATGCTAAGGTTAACCATATTTCATTCATGTCTTATACCTCCTTTGAAGGCCTCGGTGGAGGTATTCTTTAGCAAACTGACCTAATTCACTCCTAGTATAACCTGTCTTTTCACAGTACAAATTATCACAAGCTCATTTAGTTGTTGGCTAACTAATTCTTCCTAAAGAAATTGAACTGATGTCACTAATTCATTCCTAGTATAGCTTGTCTTTTTATAGTACAAACTATCACAAATTCATTTGCTCCATACATCATACAATCACTCATCTCCATTAAGCACAATAAGACAGAGAATTTGATATGATTTACTCAACATGGAAACAGGGGTTTCATCAACACCCTGGAAATTGAAATTAAAACATTACAAAGAACTAAAACTACAAATTGAAACTAAGTGACAGCTCTGGCTAATCCAGGCGTAACTATAATCATCTCCTCCTTCTTCTATTTATACATGCACACAAACCCTAACCCTCAAACCCTAATTCTCTAAAATCGAAATCAACATTAAAATAAAACTCTCACCCACGTCGCTCTGAATCGTCCTCTCTACTATCAATTCATCTCTGATCGATGTTCCCTTCCTCTCGGCGTCACATGCAAGGGGAAACCCTAATTTTGTTTATCTCTCACAAAGCCTCTTGGGAAGAGAAGCTATATGAGAGATAAGTCGAATTAGGGTTGTCGGAAGAGGTGACTGTGGTGTTGCCTGTGTTGGGAGTCAAGTCGGGCACGGTGATGGGAGAATGGTGGAAGAGATGGCTCTGCCATTTTGGGGAAGAAGAGGGGTGATGGTGTTTCTGGTCTCTGTCGGGGGAGGAGAAGAAAGAGAAATGGATAGGAAATGGTTTGGTCGACCGAGGTGTAGGGGTGTGGGTAGTTCGATGTCGAGCAGGTGCAGCGAAGTTTGATGGGAACGGTGCAGCGAGCGTCGGATGGAGCTAAGGGAAATCTGAACGGCTGAGGGGGAGTTGGGCTCTTTTGGTGTTGAGCGAGTGCATCGAAGTTTGATGAAGAGGCTGTAACGACCGTAGGATGTGGTTGAGAGAGATCTCAACGGCTTGGAGTGGACGGGCTCGGATCCGGGTCGCGGGTTAGGTCTAGCTCAAGCCCGTGTCTAGTAGATGAGTTGCTACTTGTTGGGTTGCAACTGTTGCGCGCGCGGGCTTTGGCTTTCTGCTCCATAGATGCTCGACTCCAATTTCTTCGCTCTTTGGCTCCTTAGTTTCTCCGAGCTTTATTTATTACCTAAAAACACAAAATTAATTAGTACAAATATTTATTCTTGAAAACAAGGAAAACACAGAATCTGGGATAATATCTGATTTCTAAGCGCAAAAGATGAGTAAAATGCCAATAAAAAGGTGTATAAATATGCACTATTTGGCACTCATCAGTGGGTATAACTCTTTTGGATTGGTCCCTGTTCGACGGATGTTGAATTAGTAATCAAAAAACTTCTTTCTCTCTCAATTTTCTTCTCTTCCAAATCTGATCTCTATCCTTAGAGATCCTGAGTTGCTTCTGAGTTAATCTGTAGTGTAGATCACTACAATTGGTATCAGAGCACTCGATCCGAGTGTTTCTATGTGATTATGGTAACCCAGAAGGAATTCGACGCTTTGAATAAGCGTGTGAATGAACTGACTAACAATCAAAGTGAAGGTTTCAAAGATCTCAACAAGAAGATCGATGAAGCTCAGAACACGATTTCCCCGGCGTTGTTAGCAGGACTAGGAAGCTTACTTGATTCTAAGATGTCGTCTCTGGAAGAGAAGTTTTTCAGTCAACAAAAGTCAGGTGATGGAGTACTTGAAACTCCCTTCCAACAACAAAGCATTCCGAAAACAGGAGGTAATCACAATATCTTGTCTAACCAATTTTCAAATAACTCACAAAAATTTGATGGAATTAACCCTAGATCCTAGATTCGAAAGTGTAATAAATTTTTTCAATTACATTTAATGGATGAGGAGTAGAAGGTCATGGTTGCTTCTCTTCATTTAGAGGGCAAAGTAGATATATGGTTTCATGATTATCAAGTAGGTAAGGAGGTAATCTTGTGGGAAGAACTTTGCAATGATGTCAATTTTAGATTTCAAGAGCTTGGGCATGATGATGTAGTAGGGGAATTCAACAAGCTTTGTCAAGAAGGCACGGTATTAGAGTACCAAGAGCTTTTTGAAGAGCTCAAGGCCTTAATGATTTCTAAGAATAGATATTTGAATGAAGCTTATTTTACTTCTAGCTTTGTCAGTCGACTCAAGGAAGAAATTATAATGCAGTTCAAATGCATTCTCCCTTATCACTCAATCAGGCTATGTACTTAGTAAGGATGCAGGAAGCTGTGTTGGAGAGGACATCTAGGAAGGCCAAGTTTGTTTCCAGACTTCCTCCACTCTCAATGGGCAGTAGCATCTCTAAAAGCTTTGTAACTCCACCCAAGTCTAACTCACCATCTCCCACGATTAGTGGCAGCCTCAAACTACCTCCCATTAAAAAGTTAACATATGCTCAGATGAGGGCAAGAAGGGAGAAGGTTGTGTTATAATTGTGATGAAAAGTATGAGATTGGTCACAGGTGTGTTAAACAGCAACTATACATGTTGGTTGGAGATGAGGAAGGATCAGCTACTTCTGAAGAAGAATCTCCTGGTAGTTCTCCAGTCATACAAGAGCTAGAGGAAGAAGTGGAAATTTCCCTACATGCCTTATCTGGTAATGTTTCTCACAACACTATTAAAATTAAGGGTATTACCAAGAATAAAAAGGCATTCACTGTCTTGATTGACAGTGGTAGCACACATAGTTCCATTGACCCTGAGATGGCAAGGCTCAATGGAGCTTTGATAGAACCCACTGCTGCTTTACATGTAGCTGTGGCAGATGGTAACAAGGTGCTTAGTGATGCCAAGTGTCCTCAGTTTAGTTGGAACATGCAAGGGAACAAGTTTTCTTTTGATGTCAGAGTCCTAGACTTGGGAGGTTGTGATATGGTGTTGGGAGTAGATTGGATGAGAACTATAAGTCTTGTGAAGTTTGATTTCAAAATGATGACAAGTGTCCTTCACTCAAGATGGTAAGGAGATTGAGCTCAAGGACTTATCAAGACACGTAATCTCATCTATTTTTGTGGGTGCTTATTAAAAATACCTCAAGAAGAATAAAAATGGAATGACAGGGCATCTGTCTTGCATCACAGCCATAAAACCCCACCCTCAAACACCAGAAATCCTGGAACCCATACTCACCAAATACTCTTCAATATTCAAAGAACCAACTTCATTACCACCAGAAACATCTCCTGACCATCATATACCCTTGCAACCAAACTCTGCACCACCTAACCAAAGGCCTTACAGAATTCCATATGTTCAGAAGGAAGTGGTTGAGAAGTTAGTTGAAGAAATGCTCAAGTCAGGAGTGATCTAACCCAGTCACAGCCTTTTTTCCTTCCCAATTTTACTAGTTAAGAAGAAGGATGGTAGTTGGAGGTTCTGTATTGATTATAGAAAGGTTAATGAGATTACTGTTAAAGACAAGTACCCCATTCCAGTCATTGAAGAACTACTAGATGAATTAAAATGGTCATTTGTCTTCTCCAAGATTGACTTGAGAGCAGGGTACCATCATATTAGAGTATCACCTAGAGATACTTTAAAACTGCCTTCAAGACACACCAAGGGCACTATGAATTCTTGGTTATGCCATTTGGTTTGACTAATGCTCCAGCTAGCTTTCAAGCCTTAATGAATGATGTATTCAAGCCCTATCTGAGGAGGTTCATATTAGTGTTCTTTGATGACATCATGGTCTACAGTCCAAACATGGAGTCTCATCAAGAACATCTCCAGCTTGCTCTAGAAACTCTCCAGAAGAACCAACTATTTTCAAAGCTCAGCAAGTGCTCATTTGGCCAAGACAAGTTAGAGTCCTTAGGGCACATCATCTCTGGTGAGGAGTATTGTTGACCCCACAAAGATTTATTGCATGGTAAGATGGCCTACCCCTGCAACTATTAAAGACCTGAGGGGGTTTCTAGGTCTAACAGGGTACTATAGGAAATTTGTGAAAAACTATGGTCTCATTGCCAAACCATTGACGGACTTATTGAAGAATAATTGTTTCCATTGGGGTAACTCAGCTCAGCTAGCTTTCCAAAAACATAAGGATGCTGTCACTTTTACACCAATCTTAGTGTTGCCAGACTTCAACAAACCATTTGAGATCTCAACTGATGCTTGTGACACTGGGGTGAGAGCAGTACTGATGCAAGAGGGAAGACCTATAGCCTACTTCACCAAAGGAATGTGACCCACGTTCTTGGCTATGTCCACCTATGAAAAGGAATTGATGGCAGTGGTAATGGCTGTAACTAAGTGGAGATCTTACTTACTTGGAAACAAATTCACCATCTTTACATACCACCAAAGTATTGAATACTTCATGGAGCAAAGAATTCACTCACTACTACAACAAAAGTGGTTAGCCAAATTGCTGGGATATGATTATGAATTGAAGTATAAGAAGGGGTATGAAAACCAAATAGCTTATGCCTTATCAAGAGTCCACTTGGAAGAGCCACCTTCATGCAAGAGTTTAATTCAAATACAACCTTAATGGTTCTCAGAAGTTCAAGACAGTTATAAAGATAATACTCATGCAAGGGACTTAATTACCAAATTAACTGTACAAGAGGGGGCAGTGGAAGGTTATACTTATCAGCAAGGGGTGTTGAGGTACAAGGGAAGGCTCTATATTGGACAACATGGGGGATTAAGGTAGAAAGTCATTCTCTCCACACATTCTTCACCCATTGGGGGGCATTCAGGAGCACATGCCACTTACCAAAGGGCCAAGCTATATTTTTTTTGGATAGGAATGCACAATGATATTAAAAGCTTTGTCCAAGATTGTGATGTATGCCAGAAACACAAATGTTGTAACACTAGTCCAGCAGGCCTACTTCAGCCACTACTCATTCCTGAGCAAGCATGGGAACACATCAGCATGGACTTCATTTCTGGTCTCCCAAAATCTGAAGGAAGGGAAGTTATACTGGTGGTGGTAGACATGCTTACAAACTTCAGCCATTTCATTCCCTTGAGCCATCCTTATTAGGGGTGGGATTTGGGTTGGTTGGGCGGGTTGGAAGGCTTGGCCGAGGCAGACCCGAGCTAGGAATCCTTTGCTCAGATTGCCCATCGAACCCGTGGAACCCGTGGAGGTACTCGCCCAAGTCCCCAAGTTATGTTCGCCGGGTTCCCGGGTTCCACGGGTTGGCCCAAGTTTCGCCAGACATACGAATTTTTTAATATGATAATAACAATTTTTAGTAATAATAATATTTAATTGCTCTATTAATCTTATATTTCCAAATAACTACAGAATATTTATAATAATATAATTTTTTAACCCAAATAAATAATAATTATCTTAAATTTCCATTTATCTTATATCGAATGATTAATGAGATAGATATAATTTATATTTTCATTATTAGATTTGAAAATAAATACTAAAATTACTCTAAATAAATGATAATACTAATTATAAAAAATAGTTTTATATGACTATGTCGTAGTTCTTCGGGTTGGTAAGATTTACTTGGGTTAGAAATATTTGTGTCCATGCTTGCCCAAATTTAGCTCGGGTTTATATAATTTATGCCCAAGCTTGCCCAAAATTCTGAAATACGTTGCCCATGCCCGCCCAACGTTCGGGTTGGGCATGGGTTGGGCGGGTTAACCCAACCCAAGTCCCACCCCTAATCCTTATATTGCAGCTTCAGTGGCAAAGGTATTTATTGACATTGTATTCAAGCTTCATGGCCTTCCTAAGACTATTGTGTCAGATAGAGATGCAATTTTTGTGAGCAACTTCTGGCAAGACCTTTTTGCTAGGATTGGTTCTGCATTACACATGAGCACAACTTATCACCCTCAAACTGATGGACAGACTGAGAGGGTGAATGCTTGCTTAGAATCCTATTTAAGGTGCATGACCAGCTTTAAACCAAGCAAATGGGTTAGTTGGCTGCCATTAGCCCAATGGTAGTACAACACTAGTTACCACACAAACCTTAAGCTCACTCCCTTTGAAGCCTTGTATGGATATGCACCACCACAGTTTGGAGTCTCTTCAGAAGCACAAGGAGTTCACCCAGTTGTTGATGATTACATAGAGCAGAGGCAGTCCATGAAACAACTATTGAAGGGATAACTAGATGAAGCTTAGCACAAAATCAAAAGCCAAGCTGACAAGAGAAGGACATAGAGGTCATTTACAGTTGGGAATTGGGTGTACCTGAGACTACAAATTTTATAGGCAGATTTCGATCCAATTGAGAAGGAATCAAAACTATCAGCTAAATTCTTTGGGCCATACAAGATTGAGGCAAAAGTTGGCCAAGTAGCTTACAAACTGAATCTACCAGTTGAGTCCAAAATCCACCCAAATTTTCATGTCTCTCAGCTGAAACCCAACCTTGGGGAGGGAGTCCTGCCTCAAACAACTCTAACTCAGTTGTCTAAAGAAGGAGAGATGAAGGTAAGACCCTTACAGGTGCTTGACACAAGAACCATCAAGAAGAACAATTGCTCAGTCAAGCAAGTTCTGATTCAATGGGATGGAATGGAAAATTCTAAGGCCACTTGGGAAGACAAGCAGGCCATTGAGGTGCAGTTTCCAAAAGCGATTCTTGAGGACAAGAATCTAAAGAAGGGAGAGAATTTGTCATAGAACTGACAATCTTAGCTTGGAAGATTTAGACTAGCTGTTAAGGGGCACCCAGTCTTAGCCGTTAATCACATTTTAATTCTGTTTTAAATTTATGTTTAGTTAATTCGCACGTGTGCTCCTCAGACGTGTTGTCTTTGTTGTGAGTGGGTATAACTCTTTTGGATTGGTCCCTGTTCGACGGATGTTGAATTATTAATCAAAAAGCTTCTTTCTCTCTCAATTTTCTTCTCTTCCAAATCTGATCTCTATCCTTAGAGATCCTGAGTTGCTTCGCAGCTAATCAGAAAGTGTGATCACTACAAATGTTTTTTGCACTTGCCATATGGCACAAATGTTTTCTTGCACTTGCCATATGGCCATACCCCCTGTGTTTTCTTTAAATTTCAACTTTTGGTTTACATTTGTAAATTAGATAATCAATTCCAAAAAAAATCTAAAAGAAAACAAAAAAAAGTTTGGACTAATGAAAACTGGAGGGTCGGCCAGAAACGAGCCAACCCTGTGGAAGATGGCACAAATTATGTCGGCCATATGTCTTGATAGCCATACAGCACTTACCAATCTCTGGGTAAGCGTGGCATATTTAGCCAACCGACCCGTTTAATGAAGCCTTTTTTGGGACCATGGTTTTTTTTGTGGGGACCATGGTTTTATTTAGGGTAAGACATTAGAAGTAAATCTAGGTCACCCCTTATCTAAATATTTATATTAATACCAAAATTACCCTTTTCAATTAAGTTAGTGTAATGATTAATTGTGTCATTAGGTTAACATAATTAGTGATTAGTGCAAGATTAAATCAAAAAAAAAAAAAACAAACTAAACTAAATGATTAGTGCAAGATTAAATGAAGATTAAACTAAGCCCCAAAAATTGAACAAAGGTTCGGTTGGGAAATATATTTTGCGACGTAACCGAACCTTAGTTCGGTTGGGAAATGTTTTTCGACGTAACTGAACTATGGTTAGGTCATGCGAAATATTTTATGTAACAACGAACTACTTGTTCCAGTTGGGAAAATTTCTTGCAACTAACTCGAACTATTAGGTTTGGTTGGGAAATATTTTTTGCTACGTAAACCTAACTATTGGGGTTAGGTTGGAAAATATTTTTTTAGTAACGTTATCTAACCTTAGTTCTGTTAGGAAATGTTTTTTGCAACGTAACCGGATCAAGTTATTATGTTGGAAAATATTTTTGCGAAATAACCGAATTAAGGTTCGGTTGGGAAATGTTTTTGGAAATGTTTTTGGAACTAACCGAACTATTAGGGTTCGGTCGGGAAATGTTTTTTGCTACTAACCGAACTATTAGGGTTCTATTGGGAAATGTTTTTTATGACATAACTTGAACTAAGGTTCTGGTTGGGAATTTTTTTTGCGAAATAGCCAAACCTGTTCTTCATGTTCATCATTTCTATTAGGTTCTAAGAATTAAACCAAAGTTTTTCACATAATTTTAGTCGAACTTCTCTCTGCAACTTCCATTTTCAACTCATTTCGATGGTTAATACTCATTTTCAATCGAACGAACGTCAAGGAAAGAGAGAAGAAGAAGAGAATTTTTTTTTTTTTGATTTTAATTTTGGTTATGATTTTGATTCCCCCCTGTTTCTGTTTTGATTCATTTAGATTAGATATATATGATTAGATTTATATAGTTATTAGGTTAGTTTTAATTTAAATTAAAGTAAAGGGAAAATGTGTATTTACCTAACTTTAAGACCCTCGTTTGACTGGGGGCCATGAATATTAATTGGGGGCCTTGATATTTTATTTGCATCCCAAATTTTTCAGGGGCGTATTAAACCGATTGTGAAAATACTATTTTACCCTTCACTAAAAATAAATCTTAAAAACATATTAACCCTTAATCCTAAGCCCCAATTCATTTCTAGTTCTAAACAAAAAGATCACTCCCTCCCCTCTCACCCTCTCGACTCTTCTCTTCTCCTCCGTTAACGACTCCAAAAAAAAAAAAAAAATCTTCACCCAAAATTTCAAGCATGTCGAAAAGGGTCACAATTCGACAAGCCTAAACCCTAACGATTTTTCATATGCATGTAGAGACCATAAAAAATCGTTAGGTATATGATGATCAAGATAACGACCATATCTCAGTTTTCATATTTTTACCCTAGATTAGAGTCGTTAACATAATATAGAAACCTATGACGATCCTCTATGGACGACTTTTTTTTAAAGGTCAATGACACCGGGTGAATAACAAAGCATTCTCTCATCCAAAAAAATTTCAGAGTAAGTCGCCTTGGTATAAACACAAAATAACGACTCTTTGTGACCTAAGCTAAGAGTCGCTCTAGGGTATATCATATTACCCCGACGATTTTTCAACCTTGAAAAGCTGCAGTTTGAGTCATCATTTTTGGTGTCAATACATTGACGATTTTTTATAGAGTCGTTGGGGTATAAATCCGACATTTGACGACTCTTTCTCTCGTGTTGTGACATATATCCAATCCATGGGAGAATTTAAGATAATCTTACCATCAACACAATCATCTTGTTACTTGAACCTTTCTCCAACATCATTTCCCTACTTGAATTACTCATTTCTAAAAACCCTCAAGTTTTCCTCTAAAACCTCTTCTTTTCTCAACTCACAAAAATA
>JAJJWW010018547.1:0-16951 GCA_023531295.1 Papaver armeniacum
GCAAGATGCCAAGTTTTATGGATTTCATTATACATGATGGTCAGTTTGTTCAAGCAAGAATAGACATAGCCTCTGGAGAATACAGAATGGCGTCAAATTTTTCACAAAGTTATGATGAATAATCTTATTACTTCTGGTTCTGATCATGCTCCTATATTATTAAATAATCTGCCACTAGACAAGTCATTCAAAAGGCCATTCAGACTATATAAAAATTGGTTGAAGGAAGATTCATGTAAGGAAGTTATTGCTAAAGCCTGGTCTCAAGATACCAACATAAAAAAAGGTCCAACACTTCTTTAGAACTAGGTTTCTCCTTAAGGAATTGAACTCGACTTTCCTGGCTCTCATCCCCAAAGTCGAAAACCCCCTCCATCCTAGTGAGTTTAGGCCCATCAGCCTCTGTAAGTCCTACAAGATTATTTCCAAAATCCTAGAAAATCGGCTTAGGCCGGTCTTAGCTAAGATTATCTCTCCGGTGCGACCGCCTTTATGCCTAAGACGAAGATTACTGATAACATAGTTCTAGCCTGTGAAGTAATCCACACAATGAAGAAAGATAAAAAAATGGTGGTGCTATGGGTTTGAAATTAGATATGAGCAAAGCTTTTGATAGGGTAAATTGGTCCTACCTTCTACAAGTAATGAACAAACTAGGTTTTTCTGCCAAGTGGTGTGCAATGATAAAACAATGTTTTAGTACCCCATCTATAGCAGTGCTTTGCAATGGGGTACCAGGGAAATTTTTTACTCCAACTAAGGGCCTTAGAAAAGGGGATCCCATATCCCCCTATTTGTTTCTTATATGTATGGAAGGTCTCTCCAGATTACTTAAGCAAGCTTAGGTTTCAAATAAAATTAGAGGTGTAACGGTAGCAAAAGACAGTGTATCCATAACCCACCTTCTTTTTGCTGACGATTGTCTAATATTTGCTACGGCCTCTCTTACTGAGGCTAGGAATTTGCTAGAAGCTATTAACATTTTTAGTAAAGCAACCGGACAAATGATTAACTTTCAAAATTCTGGAGCTTTCTTCAACGATCATATGCCTAACAAATTCAGCAAAATGATTATGAGAGTCTTAAACGTTCAGAAAATTTCAATGACTGATAACTATTTAGGAACTCCTCTATTTATTGGTCGTTCCAAAGTGAAGTGCTTCGAATCCATGATAACTAGATTCAAAAGCCGACTTCAAAACCTGTCCTGGGAGAACTCTCTCACAGGCAGCTAGGACGATGGTCGTTAAATCAACCTTAGAGTCACTTCCCATTTACAGGATGGGATGTTATGTGATTCCCAAGGTCAGAATCACCAACTTACTTCCCTCCAAAGAGACTTCGGGTGGGGAAGAAGGAAGGCATCAAAAGTCAGACCTAAAGGCTTGAATAAGCCTAAATAAACCTATCTCGGAAGGTGAACTAGGATTCAGAGACATTTCATCTAACAATCTTGCTCAACTAGGCAGAATAGCATGGTATCTTCTCTCCAATTATGATGCTATGTGGGCAGGTGCGCTGCGAGACAAATACTTCAGTAAATGTCGCCATGCTCTAGACCCAAGAATATCCAAGAACGGTTCATGGATCTAGAAATATATCCAAAAAGGTCTACATCAAATTAGACCCCATTGCATATGGGAAATAGGATCAGGTGAAATTATTCATATTTGGGAGGATATATGAATTCCATCCCTAGCATAAACTCCACCTTCCTTAGCCACTGATTTTAATGGAACCCTTGTGAGCGACCTAATCTCTCAAGGAACATAGAATGATCCCCTTCTTCTCACTATTTTCAATAACCAAACAGTAGCGAAAATAACTCTCATTCTTATCAACCCTAGTGGTAGGGACATTCCTAAATGGAGCCTAAATAATAATAGGATATTCTCGTCCAAATCTCTTTATAACTTCATTCAGGGACACAATGATTCAAAAGCCCCTTCTAATTCAACAACCACTAGGATTCCTTGGACTGAAGTATGGGACATTGAAACGTCTCTCCTAGGATCAAGCTTTTCATATTCAAATGTATCCAAGATATGATACCTACTACGGTGAAACTGTCTTAACATTCTGAAATCCAGAACATCTGCCCTTTGTTCTCTCATGAAAATGAAACTCTTGAACATTTGTTTTTTCCTTGTCCCTTTGCAAGAAGTGTATGGTTTGGTTCACACCACAACCCTTTTCCCCCTGATTCTTTTCCCCCCTCTGTTCAACAATGGATGCTTGAATGGACCACTAACTCTCCAGGATGGGATACTAGTCAAGGACAATGGAAAGCCATATGTGCCAACATAGTATGGCAAATATGGAAAGCACGTTGTGATAAACTTTTCGGGGGAGTTACCCCTAACCCAAAACACACTCTTACAACTGCACAAATGGAATGGACCCTTTATAATCGAATTTCTAAAGAAACACACTCTGGACTTGCTTATAATGTTACTACTACTCATAAAATCTGGACTTTGCCACCTACAGGGACATGGAAAATAAAATTTGCAGGCAGGTATATTTCAGACTCTTATGGGGGGTTTCATTTCTCTTATCCTAAGATGTAGTGCTGGTTGGTGCAGGGAAACGAGATGGAAGGGCTGCAGAGCTCAAAATCAGGATGAGATGGACGACAAGGCAATACTAGAAGCACTCAAATGGACGAAACGTCTTGTCTAGCAGCAACATGCAGATAGAAGGGAAAACCGCCTGACTTACTAAGGCAGTCATAGGGGACTGCAACACCGTCAGCTGGACGGCCTTATCTAGAGTAGAAGAAATCAAAAACTGTATCAAGGATTTACAGGATTCGAACAAAAACGTAGTAGTTATTAACTGTTATAAGTAAGCCAACAAGGCAGCTACTGCATTAGCTAACACGGCAAATGCAATGGCAACCTTGGATTACTCTGGCTATCCTCCTAGCTTTATTTTTGAAACTCTTTCGGATGACAGATTTTTGGCCTTGAACTCCTCTTCAAGGACAAATGATATGTATCCAAATTAATCTATTAATCTATTTTCTATTTTCTTATCCAATATTGTTATATGGCATCTTGTACACATGCATAGCTTTCTCAACAACGCAACATCTTGCGGCATTCCTATATGGATGGTTTGAGCCCCAGTCTTGGCCGTGCTTTTAATGCGTATAACTAGGTATGTGATATTGTAGACTCACCACTTAGCACTGATGAGATCGCCCCCTTTCTATGAATTCCCTGGCGATTAAATACTTTGATGCTGTGATGAAGAAACTCCCCACTAACTTTGTTATGTCTGCACGTGATACGGTTTTACTGCAATACAACAAGACTAAGCACGCTCAAGATTATTTGTTGGCTATACCCATTGATGGACTGAACCAACATATTGGTGATGAGTGCCAAATAGTGCATATTTATACACCTTTTTATTGGCATTTTACTCATCTTTTGCGCTTAGAAATCAGATATTATCCCAGATTCTGTGTTTTCTTTGTTTTCAAGAATAAATATTTGTATTAATTAATTTTGTGTTTTTAGGTAATAAATAAAGCTCGGAGAATCGAGGAGCCAAAAGAGCAAAAGAATTGGAGTCGAGCAACTATGGAGCGAGAAGATAGCCAAAGCCACGCGCGAATCGAAGCAACTCATCTACTAGACATGGGCTCGAGTTATCCATCTCCGACCCACGACCCGGATCCAAGCCCGTCATTTCTGACCGTTGAGATCCCCCTCAGCTACATCCTACGGTCGCTCAGCCTTGCATACCATTACTCGATGCTCCCGTTTCACACCAGAACCACCTATACCCTGAGCCGTTCAGATCCTCCACTCCCTAAATCCTACGCTCGCTTCAACCTTTACATCAACAACCCGATGCACCCGCTAAACACCGGCGATCCACACCCTATACCCTAATCGAGCATTCCATTTCATCTTTATCTTCTCTTTCTTCTTCCTCTCTCCCGTCTCCATCACAGAGCAGAGCTCTGCTCTTTTCATCCTTCACCCGACCAACACCTTCCTTCTCCCCGACAAAGCCATCACCACCACCATCTCGTGTCGCCGAACCACCTCTCCGTCTCCCTCTATTTCTCTCATAGTTTCGCCCTAGAGACTAAGTGAGAAATAGAAAGAGAAGAGGATTAGGTCTAGGGTTTTCATGTTTGTAGAAGCGAGGAGCGATTGATGAAGAGGGAGCGGTTGGAGCGACGTGGGTGAGAGAAATTTCACCTTAATTTTCTGTTTTTAAAATAGAATTAGGGTTTTTAGTTTTGGATTGTGCTTGTATAAATAGAGGATGAAAAAGATGTTTTTAAGCATGCCTGGACTAGCCAGTGCTTCAATTAGGTTTAATTCTGTGTTCTTTGTTATTTTTATCATGTTCTAATTTAGTTGCAAGGGTTTCAATGAAACCCTAATTCTGTTTTGTTTTTAACTTTCGTGAATTGTTCTTGAGTACTTAATGTTATCAAATGTCTTCAATACTAAATACCCAATGCTTTTCTATCACAGGTGTATACCAATGCCATGGATGCACCGTAGTTAGGTCACAACCGTGTTGAGTGTATTGCAGCTCAACCTTAGATACAAATGCCGATTCCCTTGACTAGTTGTACTTAATTAGATAACTAGTGCTCTGGGTCAACACTTTAGCATTTGTTATTAGAAGCATTACAGGAGAGATAGGTGGTGGAATTGACACCCTGCCCTTATCATTCACAGGTCAACAAGAACCTTAACTTAGTTAATCACACAATAGGAGTTAGAGGTGGATTTGAATACCTTAGCATTCCCTTGTCATTGTTTTATACCTTAGCTTAGGTTCATCTCACTACAAATCAGCCGTATCGGCATAAATGTCTTGTATTACCATCTGTTGTCACTTGTTACTACTTGAAACTCAGTCTAGAGCAAGCCTTTGATCAATCAAGCACCACAAGTCCTTGTGGGATCGACCCGTACTTGCCGCGTCTCCGATAGACGCCGTGCACTTGCGGTATTACAAGTAGGTCATAAATTTATACATCTTCGAGGCCTACCAAGTTTTTGGCACTATTTGTCTCTTCTGTGAACCCTATGAATGATGCTTCTTCTGATATTCATGCATGTGATGTTGATGTGGATCTTGTGGAATTGTCCTGTGAAAGTGAACATGATTTACCCTCTTTTGACTTTAGGAAAGTGCGTGATGGTACAAATGATTTTAAAAATGAAAACAACTTAGATGTACCTAACCTCTCTCCTGAGTCACAAATTGAAACTCCTCCACCAAACCTAGGTGTAGTTTGTCACAAAATTGCAAAACCAACTTTTCTGAAAATGCCTAACTTAGGCCTAGAACTTTGTGCTTCCCAAGTCCTCTTGGACTATTTTGCATCAAAGTATAACACCTTTTAGGGAACCACAGTTGGTATGTGTATGTCTCGCTCTGTTCTTAGCAATACTCATTTTGAGTTAGACCTTTTGCATGATGTACCTTTAAAATTGCAAGATTTTGTGCTCCCAAACACACCCGTTCCCAAGTTTAGGTTTGGGGGAAACTCTTTCACATTTGCAGTCTTACTTGCACTCTCATTTTATATTTGTGTAAGGCTGTTAATGTGTGTACATATTTTCTATTGGGTTGATCCTCAACTCTTTAGATTGTTAGTGTATGGTGAATTTTCATTGTATATATCCAGTAGGACTTGTTAGATTTTTCTTTTCTTGAAACGGTTGAGTCTTCTTGTACATATATTTTGCTAATCCGATATGATCTCCGCTGAGAATGTTGGATTCTAGCCTTGACTAATGAAGCTCAACCTTGCTCCCGCCGACATTAGGTAATCTCTTCCCTTTTCTCTTTTCAAGCATAGTTCTCATGGTATGTGACTGTTTAAATTTTTTCTATCTCGTCGACACATTGAGGACAATGTTTAATTTAGGTTTGGGGTGCATTTGCATATTTTTGCATATAGAGTTTTTAGTCTTTTTAATCTTAAAAAAAAAAAAAAAAAAAAAACTCTTTTTGTAAAAACCTCCAACTTTTAGAGATTTTAGAGTCACTAGCATGCTTCTAGCTATGTTTACATAGAGAATTTTTTCTGACCGAAATAACAGAGAAGTTAGAAGTACCGGAAAACGCAATCGGGTTTCTTAGTTTATTAGAGCGTTAAAGTTGGATTTAACCATACCGGAGGGCGAATTAGGTGTTGTTTAGATATTCGGTAGTAGAATTGTGATCACCCATAGTGGAGACTACCCATTTTACATCAAGTGAGGCACCAACCTTCAATTTTTTGCAACTTTCTAGAAAAGTCGTTAGAGTGTGTGTCACCGTACGTAAATTCCGGGTAGGAATGGTGAGCTACCCAACTTCGCACCAATTTCAAAGACTACTTTTGATCTCTTGAGTGCTAGTTTTTGTCAATCATGAGGGTGACGTCTAAAGAAGAAAACTCCTTCTAAATATCGATTTGCAGCTAGCATCACTCTCTCTCTCAATCAAGAAGACCCATAGAAACACATCATCGTCAACAAACGGAGCATCATCGTAATATTGAAAGAAAATTGATATAGTCCAAGGTTTATGTGCAACAAAGAAAAGAAAATAGGATGAGAATTAATAAAATTTATAAAATCAAGACAATACAAGTTGTGGAAAAATTGAGTGATAAAGTCCTTTGTCCATGGAGTTAGTTGTTTCATTATTTGTATTTTTATTTTTTTTTTTTTTTTTTTTTTTTTTTGTAAGCTTAAAAAAAAAAAAAAAAAAAAAAATCAATCAAAAATCAAAAAAATCAAAAAAAAAATATATATTAGTTTATTTTTGCTACCACCATGGTAAAGAAGAGTTCAAGAGAAAAAAAAATCCAAACAACAAGGAATTTGAGTAGAAAAGTAAAAAATTGTCAAGTTTTGTGAAGTTTAGAAGTTCGTCATCAACAATTGAAGACGTTTCTATGGTTCTTATGAGAGAGTGATATTAATTGCCGATCGGGTGAGAAGTGAGTGAGTACTCCCACCCCTTGCTAATGGTTGATTTCCTTTCTTAGAGATCATCGAAAAAAAGATTCTTTTTGTCCACATTTTCGTGGAGTCTCCAGATTTTATTTCGGAAGGTTATCCTTCTTACCCACAACGTGTGTGGATTTCTCTCTTTATTCCCCGCCTCGCACACATGAGAGACTAAAAAGCGATCTTTTTGAGTGCAATTATCATAAACCTTAATGGTGAGGCAGAAGTTGAGACTTATGATCACAATCGAATCCGAATTCTTTCATATGGTATGGTTACTTCTCGCTCAGCACTTAAGGATGAGAAGGCGTTCTTTGGTAGTTCTAACTTCATGTTACTAGCATGCAGAAACTCTATGTACTCATAGCTTCTTGGATGCTTGAGACTCTTTTACACTCGAAGTTGGAGAAGGTTTTGTGGGTACACCTCTGTAAACCCTCACGAGACTACAACTCGTCCACTAGGGACACCTAGGGGTTTAAAGGCTTAGTGCATACGCTAAATGCATTCGAGACTGCGACAGGGGGTATAGTTAGGATTTCCTAATTTCGTTTCACTTGAGGACAAGTAAAATTCGGGTTTGGGGGTATTTGATGAGTGCCAAATAGTGCATATTTATACACCTTTTTATTGGCATTTTACTCATCTTTTGCGCTTAAATCGATATTATCCCAGCATTCGTGTTTTCTTTGTTTTCAAGAATAAATATTTGTATTAATTAATTTTGTGTTTTTTAGGTAATAAATAAAGCTCGGGGAATCTGAGGAGCCAAAAGAGCAAAAGAATTGGAGTCGAGCAACTATGGAGCAGATAGCCAAAGCCGGCGCGCGAATCAGAAGCAACTCATCTACAAGACATGGGCTCGAGTTATCCATCTCCGACCCACGACCCGGATCCAAGCCCGTCATTTCTGACCGTTGAGATCCCCCTCAGCTACATCCTCCGGTCGCTCAGCCTTGCATACCATTACTCGATGCTCCCGTTTCACACCAGAACCACCTACACCCTGAGCCGTTCAGATCCTCCACTTGCTAAATCCTACGCTCGCTTCAACCTTTACATCAACAGCCGATGCACCCGCTAAACACCGAAGCGATCCACACCCTATACCCTAATCGAGCATTCCATTTCATCTTCATCTTCTCTTTCTTCTTCCTCTCTCCCGTCTCCATCACAGAGCAGAGCTCTGCTCTTTTCATCCTTCACCCGACCAGCACCTTCCTTCTCCCTGACAAAGCCATCACCACCACCATCTCGTGTCAGCGAACCACCTCTCCGTCTCCCTCTATTTCTCTCATAGTTTCTGCCCTAGAGACTAAGTGAGAAATAGAAAGAGAAGAGGATTAGGTCTAGGGTTTTCATCACTGAGAAGCGTGGAGCGATTGTGAAGAGGGAGCAATTGGAGCGACGTGGGTGAGAGAAATTTCACCTTAATTTTCTGTTTTTAAAATAGAATTAGGGTTTTTAGTTTTGGATTGTGCTTGTATAAATAGAGGATGAAGAAGATGTTTTTAAGCATGCCTGGACTAGCCAGTGCTTCAATTAGGTTTAATTCTGTGTTCTTTGTTATTTTTATCATGTTCTAATTTAGTTGCAAGGGTTTCATTGAAACCCTAATTCTCTGTTTTGTTTTTAACTCTGTGAATTGTTCTTGAGTACTTAATGTTATCAAATGTCTTCAATACTAAATACCCAATGCTTTTCTCTCACAAAGTGTATACCAATGCCATGGATGCACCGTAGTTAGGTCACAACCGTGTTGAGTGTATTAGCCTCAACCTTAGATACAAATGCCGATTCCCTTGACTAGTTGTACTTAATTAAACAACTAGTGCTCGGGTCGCACTTTAGCCGTTATTAGAAGCATTACATGGGAGAGATAGGTGGTGGAATTGACACCCGCCCCTTATCATTCACGGGTCAACAAGAACCTTAACTTAGTTAATCACACAATAGGAGTTAGAGGTGGATTTGAACACCTTAGCATTCCCTTGTCATTGTTTTATACCTTAGCTTAGGTTCATCTCACTACAAATCAGCCGTATCGGCACAAATGTCTTGTATTACCATATGTTGTCACTTGTTACTACTTGAAACTCAGTCTAGAGCAAGCCTTTGATCAATCAAGCACCACAAGTCCTTGTGGGATCGACCCGTACTTGCCGCGTCTCCGATAGACGTCGTGCACTTGCGGTATTACAAGTAGGTCATAAATTTATACATCTTCGAGGCCTACCAATTGGACCTAGGAAGTTTCGATCGGTTGTGCGCTATAGATTGGGTATCCCCCTTTTTGAGGTGGGTGATGTATGTTCTGCATGTGGATGGGAGATGGATATTTATGGGGATCATGATGTACACTGCAGTTAAGGGATTGGTCTCAAATTCCTTCATGACCTTATTCGTGACACTTTTGCGGATATATGTTATCGTGGTGAATCCCACCAGAAGGAAGTAGGCTTAGGGCTAACATCCGATGATGGCTCGCGTTGAGACCCGCCGATATACTAGTTTATAATTGAGTTAATGGACATAATGTGTGTTTGGACGTAACGGTGTTTCTCCTCTCACAGTAAAGGTGTATCGCCTTTTCCCCCGTGGCAAGCGATTACAAAGTTGTGGCCAATAACAATGCTAAATATCTCTAAAAGTGCTCGCCTCGGGGTTTGGTTCGGCGTTCTTGCTTTCACCACCTTAGGGGAGTTGGGCAAAGACGATAGATTTTTTGAAGAGATTACGTAATTACATGGCCAGTCATGATGCGAATGTCAAAGTTGTAGAGTTCCTTATCCATAATTAGGTGTTGTCATTCAAAAAGGGATTGGAGCTCAGCTTGTTGCGAGACTCCCATCCAATTCTTGTAAACTCCTTTCTGTTGATGATGATTGATATTTTTACATTAAAAAAAAAGGACAGAAGTACAACCAGTTTTCAGTGATAGAGGATCTGGAGTCAAGATGGCCTTAAAGATATGACCTTGCCAAGGATGGACCAATAAAAATGGACCAAATTGGTCCACCATTCCTCTATTGGTAGGGGTGAGCTTTTTAAAACAAGAGTGGGACCCTAATACAACAATCAATGACTAATATTTGTGAAAAACCCTGGTGCAAAAACAAATCGAGTGAGTAATTGCTGCCTCTATGGGGGTAAATATCTGGACCCGAACTTCTAACCAACCGGAACTACAAAGTCAAATGGGATACGGGGGATTTCAACGTGGGTTTGATAAGTAACGGTTCTGAGCAATTCTGGTAATAATCTGGAACCAAGTCTCTCCAAACTCCTGTCGTTACCTGAAAATAATCAGTTACCTATTCCCTCCCACTCTCATTTGTTTATCAAGTTGTTTTTGTTTGTTTCCATAAGATTAACTAACTTACTGGTTATCAGAGGAGAGAGAGAGGAGAAGTCTTAGCCACACGAGCGGTTTTTAGTTGCATGCAGAGAGAAAGCAGAGAACCCAAGATATAGAGATCACCTCAAAGTAAGATTCCAGAGTGATTCTGTCTCTGATCGATATATATATATATATATATATATATATACACGAACACAGAGTGAAGTAAGTAAACAGTATTTTATATTCAAACTTTGTTCGCTCTTTACACTAAAACTCATCTCCTCCTAGTCCTTATTAGTAGTTTTTGTAACAGTCATCTTTTTTCCTTTCTACTAACAGTCATCTCTACGCTACTATTCTATAAAAGAAAATTCTCACAGAGGGAAAAAAGGTGTATTAAAAACTCAAAAACAACCTCTTCCCATAAGATTAAGGAATTTTTCTTAACTAATTTTCTTACTACTGTTCAAGTAGAGGAAAGGTATTAAAGAAGACAATCATCAACTTCTTTGTTGATTTAATTCGCAAATAGAAAAAGGCAGTCTTAGTGGGGTTTTATTTACTGGTCATCAAAATGAGTTTACAACCACTACAAAATCTGCGTACATCAACTGAGAGTGGTCGTAGTGGTGGTGGTGACAGTTGTTTTAGAAGATTTGCAGAGATTTCTTTTCTTTCTCCTCCTCGTCCAACATCACCTACTTCCTTATCACTCGATTTCGGAGTTACCAGTTCTTCTTCGAACCAGAAAATGAGTAAAAGTTCAGACTGGAGTTTTCGAGTAACGGGTAGTACTCCTCTATTGAATCAACAAAATACCAAAAGTTGGAGGTTTTCTGAAGACAAGGGCATAAATGGGTGTGATGGAAGTCAAAAGATTAATGAAATGGGCATGCATCAAAGTACCGTAAATCGTCAGCATGTTCATCCAAATAGCAGTGGGCATTCAAGTAAACTCTGTGCAAGAGGACATTGGAGACCGGCTGAAGATACGAGACTTAAAGAACTTGTTTCTCAATATGGTCCTCAAAATTGGAATCTCATTTCAGAGAAATTAGAAGGAAGATCAGGTAACTATTCGACACATATTGAGGAAAAAAGTCCAATGGGTTTTCTTAATTCCTCATCTGATTATTTAAAAATAAATTTACGTTTATGTTTTTTTGTTGGTTTTTTTGTTTTTCTTTGGCAGGGAAAAGTTGCAGATTAAGATGGTTTAACCAATTGGATCCAAGGATTAATAGAAGAGCATTTAGTGAGGAAGAAGAAGAGAGATTGTTAGCTGCACATAGATCATATGGAAATAGATGGGCTATGATTTCCAGACTCTTTCCTGGTAGAACTGATAATGCAGTAAAGAATCATTGGCATGTAATCATGGCTAGAAAGCAAAGAGAACAGTCGAATAATCTTTGTAGAAGACCAAAAAAACCATTCTCTCCTCCTCTTCCTACATACGATCCTCAAACCCTTTTAAGGATGAAACATGCAGATTTAAATTTGATTAAATCTTATTATCAAATGAATGCATGTAGCGAATCAACTGTCACTAGTACTACTACTCCTAAAGAGGATCAATCTGCTTCAACTTGCACGAATCTATCTCTTAACTCTTCTGCAACCAGAATCGAACCTAGTAGTTTCATTAGTCCTAATGAACCCCACTTCGAATTCCACATGGGTATGTCTTAATTAGTGTGTTCTTTACCAGTATTTAGATTGCTGGTCGGGTTGTTGTTTAATTTCTAATGTGTTTTATTTGTTTTTTTGATTTTAGGTTCATATCAAGAAAATATGGTGTTCTTTAAAAATGAGAAGACGGATGCAATTAAGAATGAGATTCTTAAACCCAATAATCCAATGAAGATGGTTATGGGTTTAGATCATCAATCTAGTTATTCTGATTCTAATTCTAATTCTGAAATTTCAGCTAATAATAATGATTCAGTCGCTAAAAAGAGTAAGCAGAATGTTAACAGAGGCAACCAAGCTGATAAAAATGTGCCCTTCATTGATTTTCTTGGAGTTGGAACCACTTACTAGACAGCGGAATGGGGGTTTACTTTACAAGTTGAAAGCAGATGGAGAAAATAAGTAGAGGTAGAGAAATCTTCATTTGTATACAGCAACTAAATAAAAACATGAAGTTAAGCATGGAAGGGGAAATCATGTCATGGTAATTAAGCTTGACAGGAATGAAAATGTTGTCAATCCTTAGTCATTACTTTGTTAATTAATCCTACATTTGCTCTGTTACTTGTTTCATTTCCTATACTGGAATAAAATTTTGAGTTTGAGTTGATATTTGTATTTGTAACCACTCATTTCAGTAACATTTGGGTTAATAGGGACTGTGGACAGTGGAATATATAATAAGGCTAACTAAATCGTGTCATTGTTTGCAGCAACCAGTGAGTACGAACTACGAAATGATTTTACATTGTGCCGGAACTTGATAGATGTTAAAATTTTGATGACCGGGAATTTTGATTTCAAAACAGTTTCTAATTTTTGCTTTAACCAAATATTTTAGACCAGTTTTTAATTACCTACTACTGAGAGCATCTCCAATGAGACAATGGAAATATCCTAAATATAAGGCCACGTAGGATTTTTAAGGATTTAACCAAAAAATCATTTCCAATGGAAATGTGAAGAGAGAAACTAAATATGATGTGTCTGGTAGTTATGTAGACATCCTCAAAGCTATCCTCTAGTTTTAGAGGTTCTCTTAGAGGATGTGAAGATCCTACTCATCATTTTTAATGGTTATGATTAGTTATATAATTTGGATCAATGGTTTAAAAAGTTCCAAATTAAAGAAATACAATCTGTGGTTGGAGATGTTTTTCTTTCATCTCCTCAAATTAAGGAAATATTGGTCTTAACATGAGAAAAAACAACTTCCACGAAAGGTGCACACCAAGTTATAATAGGAGATGCTCTAACTATACTATTACGTACTACTAACTACACTTTTTTAACAGATTTAACTCTATCAATCTAGGCAAGTTATTTTATTGAAAACGGGGCTAAGCGAAAATCCGCATGATGATACCTACATACTGCAGTTTAACCCTCTCCGTAGTCTGTTATTATCAGTCATGTCATCTCTCTCTACATCTTGTGTATCTGCGTTTGTGTCTTCCATTTAGAAATCTTAATCATTGCTATACTACAAGTACACTGGAGTAAACAAAGCCACTCTATGGGCAAAATGTAGGTTCATACAGTAGACGATCAGAACAAAATTAGAGGAAAGAGTTGATATCTACTTTTTTATATATTCTGACTTCATTATCAATTCTCAAGTTTATAGGTCCTTTTATATAGGAAGAGTTAGGGTAACTGATTTGAATTTATAGAGAACAGAAACCATTATGGTTTTCTTGTTTGACTGATTTTTCAAGCTATCAATTACAACCCATCCGTTTTTAGTAGGATAGTGCCCAGATAAGACAACTCAGTGCTGATTTTGTTCATCCTTTATTCCTCTCTGACTGATTTCAGAAACTGTCGCTAACGTAAAACACATAATGTTGAATGGGTGAGTGAGATAACAATCAAGCGTACGTGGATCATATATACTTTTATCAAGTTTATTAACTATTTTCTTTTCTTTTGTTAGGCTAAGGCTAACCCCTGTGTTCTTCTAATCAAGCAGCTAGATTGGTCATCCACGTCATCAGCTAGGACAACCTCCTAAGTCCTAATCTAGCAGCTAGATTAGCAATCCACGTCATCTGGGACCACTGTCCGGTCATTTGTTTGGTTCAATGCGTTTTAAATTTCAAACCCGCCGATCAAATTTTATGATTTTTGTGATCCGTGTGATTTTTGTGAGCGCTGAACCATTCAGTGTTGGGACCACTTTTTGAGGGCTGAATCATTCAGTGCTTTAACTTTCAGCCATCAGATCAAATTTTATGATTTTTGTGATCCGTGTGATTTTGTGATTTTTATGAGCGCTGAACCATTCAGCGTTGGGACCACTTTTTGAGCGCTGAATCATTCAGCGTTTCAATCTCGCTGCTAGATGAACTGCGAGCACTTGCTGGGGAGAGAGAAGTAGACAGAAGTAATGTTAACTTTTTCCCACACTTTTTTCTTGATTTGCAACACTTTTTGGCCAATCTAGTACTCAATCTAGCCCCATAGGAGTTAGCCTTATCAACGAGTCACCTAAGTCCTATGGGCTAGATTAGCCAAAAGTGTTAAAGGTACTCAAAAAAAAAGTGTCGTCTATTTTTTAACACTAGCACTCTCCTAGCATTTGCTCGCAATTGAAGTAGCAGCAAGATAGTTGCGTTGAATGGTTCAGCGCCATAAAAATTACATTTTTGTCGAATGGTTCCGCGCATCTAGATTTACTTTTTGATCTGATAGCTGAGATTAGTTGCACTGAACCAAACAGTGTTTGGCGCTGACGTGGACTGCTAATCTAGCAGCTAGATTAGCACTGCCATAGGACTTAGGAGATTGTCTTAGCTAACGTGGACTGCTAATCTAGCTGCTAGATTAGCACACCATAGGACTTAGCCTAAGGGAGATTTACCATAGATTAAGAAGCTTATTATAGGGGCTCCATATGTGTAAGGGAGGTTTACCATAGATTAAGAAGCCTATTATAGGGGCTCCAAGTTATTGGTTCTGAGGGTTCCTATAGATTCAAGTGCCCAAATGTGGATAAGGGGATATTTCACCCATAATAAAAATATTCTTTAATTATATTTATTACTACCTTATTACCCTTAAATGATTAACCTAAGGCCAAACACTAAACCTAAACCTAATCAATATTGCCTCTTCTTCTCTTCTTTTTCTCCATCGTCACTTCTTCTTCTTCGTCTTCCTTTTTTTTTTTTTTTTTTTCTTCAACGACGATTAATTATCAATTCTTCGCAAGTAATTACTTCAATCATGTAAGAATCGAAAACCCACCATTTTTTGTTGCTTTTGATCGCATAAATAGGTTGGATTTGATCAAATTATGGATTTTGAAATAGTTTCAGAACTATATACGGTTGGGAAATATTGGTTTTCCCAACCGTAACTCAATTATATGGTTGGGAAAATATGAACTCCCAACCTTATTTAAACCTGGGTTTTTCTACGGTTGAGAGTTCCAGCCGTATATGATAGTTATGGTTGGGAAAATATAAACTACCAACCTTATTTTAACCTGTTTTTTTTTTGGGTTGAGATTCCCTCCCGTATATGGTAGTTACGGTTGGGCAAATTGGAGACTCCTAACCGTATGTTAAATTAAAAAGAATAAATTAATTTTGATTTTCAAACCCTAACTATAAATTAATCTAACTTACTCACTAATCATATTTAATTTAGTTAATCTAATTATTAGCACTAACTAATGGAGAATATTACCATTAACAAAATTAATAGGTTAAGGGATTTTGTTGATTACTATTTCATGACTCTCTACTTCGTCATCTTGTGAGCCCTAAAATCCAAAAGTTTAGAGCCCCAATAATAGGATTCTACATTAAATTTCAACTTGGTTCACAATGGCCATAAATTTACATAAAAAACAAACTATTTTGTACTAATAAGGAAAATACATACTGTTAGAGCACTGCTCGGTCGAACTCGCAAGCGTTGTTATCTCAAGCTTGTTTGTCAAGTTTAGTTGCAAAAACTATAAGTCTTGATTTCTAGTCTACTTATAGATAAGTCTTGGATTAGGATAGAATGTGTAGTTGAGCTTTAGACTTCACGACGTTCATCGATTGAAGACGAAGAACTACTAAGGGGAGCTTGTGGAACTTCATTAATAAAAGGTATGTGGATACTTGAACTCATATGTGACTCAAAAGTCTATCTAGTCTATCTCCTATTTGAGACAAAAGTCGTATAGCTATATAGACTTCAATTATACACATTTGATATTTCGAGCTGAGTTTAATTTGCTTACATATTTCTCAAAATATGTGTTGGTAAGCTTTCGCTTTAACCAAGTTCATCTTATATTCTTGACGAAAGTCAAAATATGATCATGTGAAAATCTCCTGGTAACATCTTATATGATTTGTGTGGGACAGTCATTTGGTGTAGACTCGGAATGTTTCGTATTGATCATTCGATCACTTGAAAATTGCTTCGAAGTTAATAGTTTGTGTGAGACAGCTATTCCGTCTTCTAAGAATGCTTCAATGATTGACATGGGAGTTTAGAACAATCAACCATTAATTGGATATAGCACAGTATGCGTACTTGTATGCTAACTGTTGCAAGTTATTCCAAGTCCGGGAACCATAGTATTCATACTCTATGCGATCAAGTCCGGAACTTAGTATACATACCCGTTTGCGTACCGGCGTAAATTCAAGTTCGGGAATTCAACCGAGTTTTGTGGTGTACGATAGTATGCGTACATGTTCGCACATCGGCAAACCTGCACCAAGTCCGACTACTTAGGTATGCGAACCTATTTGCATACTTGAGTGTGTTATGTCCTAAAATCGGTTTGTTCATGAACTAATACATTTATAAATTAAGGAATGCAATCTTTTACAACCGTGGCTATAATGTTCATAAATTGTTGAGTGAATAAAAATCGATTTTGCTTCAATTGTGTCTTGTATACTTCTATGAGAATATAAAA
>JAJJWW010018548.1:0-145404 GCA_023531295.1 Papaver armeniacum
GCCAATGGCAAACCATGCCACCACACCTACCGCTGCTCCATGCCAAACACACCTTGCCAACCTAGCGCGCCACTTTGCTGGCCTTCCCTACGCGGCAACCAAAACGAAGGAATGCGACAATCAACGGTCGCCCCTCAATCTCATGAGCAAATCCCTAGCCGCTCTAGGTTACCAAACGACCTTTTTCCCAAAACCCTAGCTTGGTCACGAACCTAGCTTGGTCACGCCAACCCTTGGCCCCGGATGCAAGCCAAACCGCACCTAGCCAAGCTTAGCCACACTATGCGCCCATGGAAAACCCTTGGCCCCACATGCCAAGCCAAACCGCACCTAGCCAAGCTAGCCGCACCATGCGCCCATGGCAAACCCTTGGCCCCACATGCCAAGTTGAACCGCACCTAGCCAAGCTAGCCACGCCATGCGCCCATGGCAAACCCTTGGCCCCACATGCCAAGCCAAACCGCACCTAGCCAAGCTAGCCACGCCATGCGCCCATGGAAAACCCTTGGCCCCACATGCCAAGCCGAAGCCAGCACCTAGCCAAGCTAAGCCACGCCATGCGCCCATGGCAAACCCTTGGCCCCACATGCCAAGCCAAACCGCACCTAGCCAAGCTAGCCACACCATGCGCCCATGGAAAACCCTTGGCCCGACATGTCAATCCAAACCGCACCTAGCCAATCTATCCACGGCATGCTCCCATGGAAAATCCTTGGCCCCACATGCCAAGCCAAACCGCACCTATCCAAGCTAGCCACGCCATGCGCCCATGGCAAACCCTTGGCCCCGTCATGCCAAGCCTTTCCTTGGCCCTAGCCAAGCTAGCCGCACCATGTGCCCATGTCAAACCATTGCCCAAAATGCCAAGCCAAGCCAGCACCTAGCCAAGTGTCACACCTTCAAATGCTCCAAGCATTTTTTCGCAAGGGTATAACCCGACAATACAATGGTTCAGCTGATCTCTTATCACCCACTTGTATTTCAGCTTTATAAGATTGCACTAATGCAAACAACCAACTCTACCAAGAGTATGCAACGGAAGTCTTACTCATGATTTTCTCTACCAAACAATGTAGCCCATACTACAAAGAGGTTCTTGCCATGTTTATGCTTCACGTAATTTGGGTGAGTATAATCAAATCAACAGAGAACCAAAGCCAAACGTATAAGCCAAAAAACTCACTTTTATTAGCTTAATGGGAAGATACAAAATCGTCCAACCAATGGACTTTACAAGCTTATTCTCTAAGCCTACAACAAACTCACTCTCTACTGCAAAATGGTTCCTCAACACTCGAACTATTGAACAACACTGATTTGTGTAGCTTCTCTGGCTATTTATAATGCCAAGAAGCCAGGGCTAATCCGTATGCAACTCTGTTGCACGCCCCATGAACAGCCATCTGTCCATGGGCAGTTCCCTAACCGCCAGTTCCACTTTTTAACTGCTAGCTTTGGTGCTGGCTTGCACAATGGCGCCACACCTGTCTTCAACGGTTAGGATATGCCAAACTCGGTTATAAAGCACTTTATAACCGTCTCTAACTTGCTCTTCGACTTTGGCATGCGTGTGATGCACACACTCTTCGCATCTGGCACTTGCACTCAAGTCCCGCAACATCGCAACATGCAACTCAGCTTGCACTTCTGCCAAATACTGCTATTATGGCTTGCATTGCACTATTATAGCTTGCATTGCACTATTATAGCTTGCGTTGCACTATTATAGCTTGCATTGTGCACTTAGCTCATTTGGATGCCAACATCCAAATATTATGCCAACTGAGTCTTGACTTGCTTAGTACAATCTTCATGCTTCATATGCATCACTTGCATCTCCTTTGGCGAGCAACTATCACCAATGGCGTGTTTGGCATCACCATTGATGCACATGCACAGTCCAAGCCTTGGCCAAAGCTTAGGACCATGCCAAAGTCATCCCATGACTTTGCATCTCATCCTTTATTCCTTCCTTGAGCTGGGCTAACTCTGAATAAGGATATGCAACACTATCTCATAATGTTGCATGTGCCAAGTAACCTTTCTTGTCTCAGCCATGTTGGCGCTACATCGTCGGATTGTGCAGCTCCATCTCGCCAGTTACATATTCCGTAACGCAGCAATCATTGTGCGCCACTATGCGGACCGGTCATAGACCTCCCCACCTAATCCATTCAACGTCCTCGTTGAATGCAACATCAGCTTCACCTTCACTCGAACTTTTCTTGGCCTTGCACGCATCTCGAACCATCTTCGAAATTCAGCAACTTTGTTTGGCCTTTAACCTTGCCAAAACTTCTTTGCCTAGTGCTTTATGCCGCCACTTAGTTTATTTGCCTTGCCATTGAGCCTATGAATTCCAGCATCATTGTCACATCGTCGACTATGCTTCAATCTCTACTTCATTCACATCTCAACACCCAAATGCTACTTGCAATCTGTTGCTATGCCTCTTGCATCAGCACAAATTTTTCCTTTAAGCCATTCTGTGCCTAAGTGTACACTTCAAACAGCTAACATATCACCCTGATATGCATGACTTAGCTTACTTTCCTTCAATTCTGATTGACATTGCACCTTTGCAATTCAACAAGTCTTACTGTAGACTAAGTGTTCTTCAATCTTTTGCAACACTCTTGTGAAAACTCGATCGAAATGCATGACATTAGCCATGACTTAAGAAAACCGTGACATCACAAGGTCTCTCTAGAGACTAGGTTCCTCTTCACGCGCCCTTGAAACTAACAAGGCCTCACTTGTTCTTTCAAACTTCTACGCTTTAATGTAGCTTTCCTCACCATGAGTTACTCTTAACTCATATGCTTGATGGACTTACATCTTCATTCTTGTTGCGTTACTCCATGCTATCGCTGCCAAATACTGTCGCACTTCTACGTAACTCTCCCAACAGCAAACTTGCCTATGCCACCAACTTTACTTCTTGCTTGGTTTTGCTTTCACCATTTCTTATTGCATACTTTGGCTAAGTATACTTGTAGTGCTTCCTCAATGAACTTAGCTTTACATTAAGCAAAAAGAGACAAGGTTTTTGCTTAAACACCTCCTTCATTCATTACACTAGCCTTACATAAGAAACATAGGGACCATTCCCATTACACCACTGCCAACACTCGCCTTACCGAAAGCAAATACATTACCAAAGCAAATACACCAACTAAAGTGTGCTATCTTCAAAGACCGTAAGATTAGCAACACCCAACTTAACTTAAAAACGAAACAACAAACGGATAATATGCCAAAGTCTCCATACTTCAAGCAACCTTGCAGGTTCAGTGCACTTGCAAACAAGCACCGCAATGCCCTCGCTCCATACATGCGCTAATCACGGCGAATAAGGGACACTAAGATCCATAGGACATCCAAATTCCATGTGAATCTCAGCTAAGCTTTCTTCGAACGAGCGGACAGGAGCAAACTCACTTGCCTTTCCAATGTCACACTTCATATCAACCGGACTAACTTTCCTTACACCTTTCACGAAACAAGGTGCACTTGGACTTTGTATGAAAATCCCGCCAAGGTGAGGCATCACGGTTGCCTCTGCTTCTTTGAAAAGGTTGTTACCAAGGATCATCTCAAAGTCATTGAGATGCATCACCATTACACTGATCTGGCCACGCCATTCTCCAACTTCAACGTTTGCCACTGCCATCCCCTTGATTGGCTTAGCTATATCATTCACCGTCTTCATGCAATGACCAGCCTGATATACTTCCAAACCCAAGTACTCTGCCAATGACAAGCTCATAACAGTATGCGACGCACCTGTATCTGCCATGCCCCGGAGACGATGATTGTGTATGCCAACTTTCACATAAACTAGGCCAGCGCCACTCATCCCATGCTGTACTGCTGCCGTTTGTGCTACTATGTTGCATAGTTGAATATGATTCACATGCTCTACTTGATCAGCTTCTTCTTTGTCACCACTACACTCAGTGATGATCACGGACAATTTTTCTTTCTTTGGACAATCACGTGCAAGGTGAGGACCCTTGCATAAGAAACAGCCACCAGCCTTGTTCTTCGCAGCCAAACTATCATCCCTTTGATAGCTTTTCTCCTTGGACTCAGAACCTTTCTTATCCTTGTCCTTACTCTTCTGGTTTTTCTTGTCCTTGCTATTCTTATTAGCATCAGTTGAGGTATTGACTGACCTAAAATCAGCAAGGCTGTCCACGATTGCAATGGCCGAAGGTAGGTTTTTGGCACCTTGCCTTTGCACTTCGGCCCGAGCCCATGCTTGCAAACCAGATGTAAAATTGAACAACTTGTCTTCCTCAGACATGTTGCGAATATCTAGCATCAGAGATGAAAACTCTTTCATGTATTCCCGTGGTGTACCGGTATGCCTTAGCTTACGCAAGTTCTCTCTGGCTAGCCAAGCCGCATTGCTTGGCAATAATTGACTCTTCAATTCATCTTTCATGACATCCCATGTCACGATACTCGGACGACCATCAATAAGGTCATCATATGTTCTAGTTCTCCACCATAACTTCGCATCACCTACCAGGTACATGCTAACAAGAGTAACCTTTTGTTCTTCCAGGGTTCTGGCGGCCTTGAAGTATTGGTCCATGTCCCACATGAAATTCTCCAAGGCCTTGACGTAACCTTTCTTGTCTCAGCCTTGTTGGCACTACATGCATCGGGATTGTGTAGCTCCATCTTCCGGGTTACATACTCCATAACACAACATCATTGTGCGCCACTATGCGGACCCGGTCATACCAAGCTAGCCACGCCATGCGACCATGGCAAACCCTTGGCCCCGCCATGCAAAGCCAAACACGCCTTGCCTTGGACCTAGCCAAGCTAGCCGCACCATGTGCCCATGGCAAACCCTTGGCCCCGTCATCCCAAGCCAAACACGCCTTGCCTTGGCCCTAGCCAAGCTCGCCGCACCCTGTGCCAATGGAAAACCTTTGGCCCCGCAATGCCAAGCCAAACCACACCCTGCATTGGCCCTAACCAACATAACCACGCCACCATGCTGGCCATCCCTACACGGCTACCCAAGCGAAGGAGTGAAAATCAACGGTTGCCCTTCAATCCCAGGAGTAAATCCTAGCCATCCAAGGTTACTGCGACAACGGATGGTAACCTTTGGCTCGAAATCCTAAGTTTGGCCACGCCAAACCATGCCATGCCAACGGCATGCCAACATAATCAGCGCCATCATGCTGGCCTTCAGTACACGGCTAACCAAGCAAAGGCGTGCAACAATCAACGATTGCCCTTCAATCCTAGGAGCAAATCCTAGCCATCCAAGGTTACCGTACGACACATGGTAACCTTTGGCCCGAAAACCTAATTTTGGCCACGCCAAACCATGCCATGCCAACAGCATGCCAACCTCCAGCCAGCGCCACCATGCCGCCCTTCCTACACGCGCTAACAAAAGCGAAAGCGTGCAACGATCAACGGCTATCTTTCCTCTTGAGATGCAAAACCTCGACCAGTCGAAGGTCACCGAGCAAGCAAGTCTCCCGAGTACGACTTGCGGGGCAAGAACAACATGCTACATGTTCGATACATCAACACATATAAAAACCGGGGATCCTCTTTGGGTATTGGTTTGGCGGTTTCTCGATGCGTGCGTGCGACACTACGCCTGTCATAAGGAAGTGTCATAAGGGTGAGGCGGTTAGTAAATATAGGGAGTTAATGGTGGAAACGCTTTTACGTCAATTCCATACGTTAACGGTTTTATGGAACATCAATTCCATGCGCTACCACCTCCTCCCATTTACTTACCCATTTTTCCATTCTTTAATGAGACCAGAGTACGTTTCACTTGACTTGTATAAATAGGTCTTACCTATTTCCATCGAACAACAAGTTCATTCGGGAATACACAACACTCCGAAAATACTTGCTAGCTTACCATTTGTTAGCCTTCCCTCTTTCGATACAAGTCGTGAGTAACACAACTACTCTTCCAGAATCAACTATTTGGTCTCATCAATTTCCTTGCTTCCCTCCCCAAAACCAACCCATTCTCCTTCACTTTGTGACCGAAGCAAGTCTAGAATGGCCATTTCTTGGTTTAGGCCGGACTTGTACAGTTTGATCTCTCAAATCTAAAGTACTCCCTTGCAGTACATTGTTTAGGGTTTAAATTTTTTCTCACCCGTACACCCAAAATTACCGAAATCAGCAGAAACCATTTTCACCTACAAACAATTGGAGACCACAGTGGGAGATTGATCTTTCGGTTACAATATCAATTTTCGACCATCTATCTCATGCTTCGACCCAGACATCAAGATGGTGAAAGCAGGCGATCCGCTCAGGGATCCACGACTCAGTTACCAGACGACTCGATTATCAGTCATGACACAATAAGGGATGACTGGGGACTTCCCAGGGGTTAGAAGCAAACGATCCGCCTGAGAATCGCCGAATCGGTTATCAGGTAACTCAGTAACGACTGAGGACTTTCCACAATCACAGCGGTGCTTCCCATAAAACTCAGTCTTACACCCGGAAGGCCTCCTTTTCATCACGATACCTAAGAAAACAAAAATCCAGGAGATCAAAACCATAAACTAGGCTTTTTTTTGCTCTTACAAAAAACAAAAAAAAGAAAGAAAGAAGGAAGAAGAAGAACATGGAGAAGACCCACTGATTCGCTTCCAGACCGACTAGAGGAAGACTAAGCACCGCTACCCTCCGTCTTGAGAAGGGACGTTTTCACGATTACTTGCAAGCTTGGTATGGCGCTCACGCTGCGAGACCACGGGCCGAGATGCAAAGCGGATACTCGAAGCGGTATGTACCGATCCACGTTGCACATGTCGTCAATCAGAAGACAAGGCTTCCTCCACCCGCTTACCGTGACAGCGGTTACCGAGACGCGTTTGCCAGACGCACATGCCAGACGCGCTTTCCAGACGCGCATGCCAGACGCGCTTACCAGACGCGCTTTCCGGACGCGCTTTCCGGATGCGCTTACCAGACGCGCATGCCAGACGTGCTTACCAGACGCGCTTACCAGACGCGCTTGCCGGACACGCATGCCAGACGCGCTTGCACGACACACATGCTAGACGCGCTTACCAGGCGCGCTTGCCGGACGCGCATGCCAGACGCACATGCCAGACGCGCTTATCAGACGTGCATTCCAGACGTGCTTACCAGGCGCGCTTACCAGATGCGCTTGTTGGGCCGCGCATGCAGCGCGCAGCTGACGGATGCGCTTACCAGACACACAGGCCAGACGCCCTTACTTGACACGCATGCCAGACGTGCTTGCCAGGCACACATGCCACACCGTGCACTAACCGGCTTGCATCCTTCCATCTCTAACATTTTTGCGCTGTTCAGGCACCATCTTCTCCGCTCCACAACTAGCCAAAGCGAATGCTATCCTCACCTTCGAAATAGTACCGTGGCTCCAAAGCACTCACGTGATCAAAGCTGCACCATCTCTCGCGATACACTTACGATCACCGGAACGCAGACCGCTTAGCCACCCCAACGTTTCTTCAAGCATGATAGCTCCAATCGTCACCGGAGACGCTACTCCACCATAAAGGCAAGGTATTGGAAGAGCTCGGAAGAAGCTGACCTCCTTTACCACTCGTTGATTTGATGAAAAGACAAAACGAACTTCATCAAGACGTGCGTTTATAGATGAGGATGCTCGTGTTGCTCTTGAACGCCCAATAAAAGGGAATTAGCAATCCAATTTCATCACACGTAAAGATCGGGAACGACTTCTCCAAAATCGAGAAAGTTATGTGATATTCTATATTTCTCCAAGGCGTAAGCGTCAAGGCATATTTGCGTCCCTTAATCCGCACTGCATCGGGGAAAGCATCCTTTTCCAGTCATGAGGCTGAGTTCCCAAACCTCAACCTCTCTTGGAAAGCACGATTGATAGATGGAGCCCAGGGACTCCTAACCAATGTATTAGTAATCGTCAAGGTCGCGAGAGTTTCAAGGCGCCGTTTTGACGTTCTCTCCATAAGTGGCTCCACTTCAACGTTTTCCAGCAGCGGCTCCGCTTCATCAAACCGCTCCGCTTCAACGTTCGCTCCAGCCAGCCGCTCCGCTTCGAGCGTTATCTCCATAAGTTGCAACATTTGGCTCCTTAAGTTTCAACGCCCTCCAAGAGCCGAAGCCGCTTCAACACCACTCCGTTCTTGCAAAGGGTCCATGCTCCCCACATCAAGGATCATGATCGCAGTCTAGCTAATCTTCGTAGTCATAGCCACCTTTTGATCCATTCCGCCAAAACTTCGTGACCATGGACAGGTTTGCTCGCTTACGCATCCGGTCGAACCCTTTTACTTCCATGGATGCCCATACGATTCTAGCTCAACCTACTTTGTTCCCAGGAAAATATAGTCTCTTACGATTACATCCGCTACAAGAGTTGTTACCGCTCATTTTTTGATACTTCGGATGCTTCACCGCAATGAACAATCATTATGAAGGGAACCGCGTACTCTCCATATTTTAGTTTCACATGGAAGAAGTAACAAAATCACCAGCATCTAACGCAAAGCCAAAACGTATGTGAAGTGCCTTATTCAATTACTCAGAGCTCGAAGGGAATGGAAGATCGAACAACATATTCTAATGGAAGATTGAAGTCTTTCAAATAAGAAGTTTTATTCAAAGATATGAAACCGAAAGCGGGATGCTAATTGGCGAAACCCTAACTTCGCCATGAATACCAAGAAGATAACAATAAGTCTTTCAAAAGCACCAAGACGTCTATACAACAAAGAAAAAACAGCAAAAAGGGGAAAGTGGTCATAGAAAGAAGATCCGCGAGTTGCCAACACCTCTGGCAGAGCTTCTTCAAGCACTTTCCCCAACAATCTCTCGGGTAGCAAAGTTTCCATCTGAAAGCATAACACTCTCGAAATTTGGATAAGGAAAGGATTTCCTATTCTAGCTAAGTAAGGAGGAAAGGCAATCAGTCTCGCGAAGACAAGCCACCACCGTGTAAATAGTCCGCAACTTTGCTTCGCTAACGCCATGCTTGGGCAACGCTTTGTCAAGCATCCCACGCCCATGCCAAGCCAAATCAGTGCTAATGGGTCCCTTTCATGCCAAGTCTATGCTAGCAGCTCCGCATCGCGTTCCAAAAGCCTAACCCTGAAGACGCACAACCATACCAGGACTTACGCAAAGCTGCAAGGCGCAAGGATCGTGGATTACTACTTATCTCTCGGAAAAAGGAGGTACAATCGTTGCTAGGAGATTCCATCATAATACCAAACCAGGAGGAGGAACGAGCTTTACCCTACCTTCACCAACGAACAATTGCAAAGAGGAAGATGATACAATTTCACCAGTAATATATGTATTGAACAAACCCTAAGAAAGGCAAGGGAGAAGTAACGCTCTCTTATGGGTGTAACGCATCTAGATTTTTGAATAAGGAAAGAATTTACTGTTAAAGCCGCGCATGAAGAAAGGCAATCGGTCCCACAAGAGCAAGCCTTGCAACTCCCAAGACATCCGCGTTTTCCTTCCAGTGCCAGTCTTGTCGACGCTCTATGTTCGAGTTTTGTGACAATCCGCACCTTTCATGCTAATGCGCTGACACCAACAACTCGCCGAGCGGCGTCATGATGTTCCCTAACCTGACCAAGATGATGAATATCCAAACTAAGCCGAAGCGATCTTCATATCACCTCTTCATGGTCTACACCACATATAAAATCTATGCGAGGCTTCCAAACATGGGGATCGTGGAAATCTCCTTACCTCTCGAAAAAAGTTATCACCTTCCCACGGACCGAGCAAGATGTTGTCTTCCCGAAGCCAATGCTCATGCCATGCCGGGTCCAACGGATTAGCGTCGCGCCAAATTTACGCTAGCGGCTCCCATTCGAAGACAATCCAGTCACTGACCCGGCTCCTTTCCAAGCCGCACTGATACTGCCGCTTCCCATTTCAAGTTGATCCGGTTGCTAACGGCTCCAAGTCCAAGCTGCACCGATACTTAGCAGCTTCCCTTCACACCAAATCTACAATAGTGGCTCTTTTCTAGCCTAACCCGAGAAGTACCACGAGCACGGGGGACTTTCTTAAGATCGCTTTCATCTTCTTAGCTCAGCTCAATTTGTCGCGGCCCCACCACGCCTAGCCGTCCGTGTACGCCTAGCCTTGCCATGGCCGCACCATGCCAGGCCGCCCGCTTCATTATCGCGTTCCTATCATGCCAAGTCATCCACGCATGCTTTGCCTCTCCAAGCTGTCCGTACCGTGAACCTGCCAATACCAATAAATTTTACTAAGACCATGCCACCTCATGGCCCCACGTGCCAAGTCGTCCGCTATACTTTTCCTTCCAAGACCGCGCCACTTTGCCTCGGTGATGTACGGCCAGACCAAGCCGGCAACTTTCGTCTCACCACTCCATAGTCACATCCTAAGTACAACTTATGCAGGGCCAGCCAACACGAGAAGAAAAACTCTCTTCACCCCTCAAAAAGGTAAGTCGGATTTTCTGACCATCTTTGCAATGATTTACATCTTGATTCCGTCCTTGTCTATCACTATCACATACTTACCTCGTAACAAGGCACATGTTCCGAATAGCGGGGACTTAATGTCGATGGTGGTTTTTAGCTTAACTGGTAAAATCGTAAAACCCTAGTCGGACAATGACGTCATAGAACTTGAGTAATAATGTCCAAATCTAGCACATTTATTGAACCCTTTAATTTGTCTACGAGAAATTTACAAGGGTACCTTTTTTTAATGCTAATTAGGGTTTCGACAGGCCAAAACCCTAATTCTCACACCACGATGTGCCAATGGCTAACCATGCTAGACACACCTATCGCGCCAAGGCATGCCAACCATGCTAGCCGCACCTCATACGCTAATGGCAAACCATGCCACGCCATACCTACCGCTGCGCCAAGGCATGTCAACCATGCTAGCCGCACCCGGTGCCAATGGCAAACCCTGCTAACCACACATACCTCGCTCAAGGCATGCCAACCATGCTAGCCGCACTCCCATGCCAATGGCAAACCATGCCAGCCACATCTACCGCGCCAAGGCATGCCAACCATGCTAGACGCACCCCAGTGCCAATGGCAAACCATGCCAGCCACACCTACCGCGCCAAGGCATGCCAACCATGCTAGCCGCACCCAAGTGCCAATGGCAAACCATGCCAGCCACACCTATCAGCTCCAAGGCATGCCAACCATGCTAGCCTGCACCCGTTGCCAATGGCAAACCATGCCGGCCCATTCTGTAACGCCATGACATGCCAACCATGCTGGCGGCACACTGTGCCAATGGAAAACCATGCCATCTACACCTACGCGCCATGCCGAATGTACCTTTCCATGGCCCCATGCCAACCTAGCCGCGCCACCTTGATGGCCTTCCCTATGCGACTACCAAAACGAAGGCATGCGACAATCAACGGTCTCCCCTCAATCCCAGGAGCAAATCCTAGCCGTCCGAGGTTACCAAATGACCTTTTTCCCAAAACCCTAGCTTGGTCACGAATCTAGCTTGGCCCCACATGCCAAGCCAAACCGCACCTAGCCAAGCTAGCCACGCCATGCGCCTATGGCAAACCCTTGGCCCCACCTGCCAAGCCAAACTGCACCTAACCAAGCTAGCCATGCCATGCGCCCATGGAAAACCCTTGGCCCCACATGCCAAGCCAAATCTCACCTAGCCAAGCTAGCCACACCATGCGCCCATGGCAAACCCATGGCCCTACATGCCAAGCCGAACCGCACCTAGCCAAGCTAGCCACGCCATGCGCCCATGGCAAACCCTTGGCCTAACATGCCAATCCAAACCGCACCTAGACAAGCTAGCCACGCCATGCGCCCATGGAAAACCCTTGGCCCAACATGCTAAGCCAAACCGCACTTAGCCAAGCTAGCCACGCCATGCGCCCATGGCAAACCCTCAGCCCCCACATGCCAAGTCGAGCCGCACCTAGCTAAGCTAGCTACACCATGCGCCCCATGGAAACCTTTTGGCCCCACATACCAAGCCGAACCGCACCTAGCCAAGCTAGCCACACCATGCGCCCGTGGAAAACCGTTGGCCCCACATGACAAGCCAAATCGCACCTAGCCAAGCTAGCCACATCATGCGCCCATGGCAAACCCTTGGCCCCGCATGCCAAGCCGAACTGCACCCAGCCAAGCTAGCCACGCCATGCGCCCATGGAAAACCCTTGGCCCAACATGCCAAGCCAAACCACACCTATCCAAGCTAGCCACGCCATGCTGCACTATGGCAAACCCTTAGCCCCAACATGCCAATCCAAACCAGCACCTAGCCAAGCTAGCAGGACATGCGCCCATGGCAAACCCTTGGCCCCACATGCCAAGCCAAACCGCACCTAGCCAAGCTAGCCACACCATGCGCCCATGAAAAACCCTTGGCCCCACAAACCAAGCCGAACCGCACCTAGCCAAGCTAGCCACTCCATGCGCCCATGGAAAACCCTTGGCCCCACATGCCAAGCCAAAGAAATGCCTAATTTGAAGAGCATAAGAAATGTATTATAACCGCTCAAGGCTGCGAGAGTTTCAAGGCGCCGTTTGACGTTTCTCTGCAGTGGCTCCACTTCAACGTTCTCCAGCAGCGGCTCCGCTTCAGCATTCTCTCTAGCAGCCGCTCTGCTTCGGCGTTAGCTCCGTAAGCTGCAGCATTTGGCTCCTTAAGTTCCAACGTCCTCTCCAAAAGACGAAACCGCTTCAACACCACTCCTTCATGCAAAGGGTCGTGCCACCACCGCTCCCCAGAGCCAAGGATCATGATCGCATCCACGCAATCTTCGTAGTCATAGCCACCTCTTGATCCATCCCGCCAAAACTCGTGACCATTGACGGCTTGCTCGTTTACGCATCCAAACAACCCTTTTACTTCCATTGATGCCCATACGATTCTAGCCAACCTACTTTGTTCCCAGGACAATGTAGTCTCTTCTGATTACATCTGCTACCAAGAGCTGTTGTCGCTCATTTTTTGATACACGCTTGCGAGCTTCACCGCAGCAGCAATCACTACTGAAGGGAACCCGTACTCCTCCATATTTTAGTTTCACATGGAAGAAGTAAAAATATCACTAGTACGAACACAAAGACAAAACGTACAGGAAGTGCCTTATTCAATTACTCAGGAGCTCTGAAGGGAATGGAAGATCGAACAACATATTCTAATGGAAGATTGAAGTCTTTCAAATAAGAAGTTTTATTCAAAGATATGAAACTCGCAAGCGGGATGCTAATTGAGAAACCCTAACTTCGCCATGAATACCAAGAAGATAACAATAAGTCTCGCGAAAGCACTAAGACATCTATACAACAAAGAAAAACATCAAAAGGGGAACGGGTCATAGAAAGGGGATGCGCGAGTTACCAACACCTCTCGCATCGAGCTTCTTCAAGCACTTTCCCCAAGCAATCTCTCGGGTAGCAAAGTTTCATCCAAAAGTAACACTCGGAATTTGGATAAAGAGAGGATTTTCTATTCTAGCTAAGTAAGAAGGAGGAAATCGGTCCCATGAAGACAATCCACCATAGTATAAATAGTCTGCGACCTTTGCTTTGCCAACCCCATGATTGGGCAACGCTTTGTCAAGCATCCGCCCCATGCCAAGCCAAATCGGTGCTAATGGGTCCCTTTCACTTGCCACTTACCAGCATTTCAGACGCGTTCCAAAGACTAACCTAAAGACGACAACCATACTACAGGGACTTACGCCAAAGTCAGTAAGGTGCAAGGATCGTGGATTATACTTATCTCAAGGAAAATGAGGTACGATCGTTGCTAGGAGATTCCATCACAATACCAAACCGGGAGGAGGAATGAGCTTTACCCTACCTTCACCAATCTAACTTTGGAAAGAAAAGATGATACAATTTCACCAAATAATATGTGTATCGCATTGCAAACCCTAAAAGGGGAAGGGAGAAGTAACGCCTCTATTATGGGTGTACCCATCCATATTTTTGAATAAAGGAAAAGAATTTACTAAAGCCGCGCATGAAAAAAAGGCAATCGGTCCCACAAGAGCAAGCCTTGCAATTCCCCAATACATCCGCGTTTTCCTTCCCAAAGGTGCTAGTCTTTCCGCCCATGTTCAGTTTTGTGACAATCCAGCATTTCATAATGCGCGCCAACACCAACAACTCGCGACCCAACATGATGATGTTCCCTAACCCGGTAAGATGATGCATATCCAAACTAAAGCCGACTATCCTCGTCTACCGCTTCATGGTCTACACCTACATATAAAATCTATGCAAGGATTCAAACATGGGTATCGGGAATTGCTCCTTACCTCTCGAAAAGTCATCACCTTCCCGACCAGCAAGTTATTTTCTTCGGTAATACTCGCCATACCCGGGCCAACGGATTACGCTTTCGCCAAATTCTACGTTCAGTGGATCCCATTCAAGACGATCGATTCTAACGGCTCTTTTCCAAGCCGCCCACGTGCATCGCTTCCCATTCCAAGTCGATCCGGTGCTAACGGCTCCAAGTCCAAGACGCCCACTGCTAAGCAACTTTCTTCACACCAAATCTACACTAGTCTTTCCGTTCGCCTAACGTGCGATTACCATGAGCCTGGGACTTTCTTAAGATTGTAAGTCTTCTTACTCAAGCTCCATTTGTCGCAACCCCACCACGCCTTAGTCGTCTCTTGTACCATGGCAGCGGTCACCATGCCAGCAGCCCGCTCCGTTATCGCTGACCCTATCATGCCAAGTCATCCACGCGGCGCTTGCCTCTCCAAGTTATCGGCATCGTGAACCTTCAATACCAATAAATTTTCCAAGACCACGCCACCTCATGGCCCCATGCCGCTGTCGCCGCGCTATACTTTTCCTTCCGAAGACTTGCTTTGCCTCGATGATGTACGGCCAAACCAAGCGGAGCAACTTTCGTCTCACCACTCCATGGTCTCCGCATCCTGCGCCAACTTATGGAAGCCAACACGAGAAGAAAAACTCTCTTCATACCTAAAAAGGTTAGTCGGATTTCCCGACCATCTTGTAATGATTTACATCTTGATTCCATCTTGTCTATCACCTCATATCTTCACCTCGCACAAGGCATTCCAGAAGCCAAACAGGGACTTAATGTTGATGTGGTTTTATTTAAGGGTTAAATTAGAAACCTACTTATTAAATGGCGTCATATAGAACTTGAGTAATAATGTCCAAATCTAGCACATTTTGAACCCTTAATTTGTATGAAATTTACAAGGGTGCCTTTTTAATGCTAATTAGAGGTTTCATGTGCCAAACCCTAATTCTCACACCACATGCGTACTAATGGCTAACCATGCTAGCCACACCTATCTGCGAGGCATGCCAACCATCTTTATCTGACTGTACACTGCAAACCATGCCCCATGGCGGACCCATATCTTGTGAGACCCGGTGCCAATGTCCAAACCATGATACGCGCCAAGGCACCCCTTACCCACATGTGTAATGGAAACCATGCCACCAATACACTACCTCGCAAATCATGCCAACCATACTAAGCACACCACTGTGCCAATGGCAAACCATGCCGCCACACCTACCACGCCAAGGCATGTCATCCATGCTAGACGCACCCCGGTGCCAATGGCAACCATGCCACCACACCCTCTGTAGCCAAGGCATGCCAACCGTCTTTAGGCCTTTGATGCCAATGGCAAACCATGTGACCACCTCACCGCGCCAAGGCATACTGACCATGCTAGCGCACCCTTTGCCAATGGCAAACCATGCCAAATGCCGCCTCCCTAACGCATGACATGACAACCATGAAGCCAGCACCTGTTCGGCCAATGGAAAAAACCATGCCACACCCTACCGGGCTGTGCAATGTGCCTTTCCATGGCCCATGCCAACCACTAGCTAGCGCGACCTTGTTGGCCTTTTCTGTGACTACAAACTAAGACATCGACGACAACGATCGTGTAATCCAGAGGCGAATCCAGGCGTCGAGGTTGCAAACGACCTTTGCACAAAACCACAACAAGCAGTCACGAACCACAGTTTAGTTCCAAACCCTTTGCCAAATAGCCAAACCAGCCCCACTTTATCCAAGTAGCCATGCCATGCACCCATGGCCAAGCCCTTATCCGCATGCCATGCTAAAACACACAGCGTGAGCTAGCCATGCCATGCGCCATGGAAAACCCTTGGCCCCACATGCCAAGTCAAAATCTCACATATCCAAGCTATCACGTCATGCATGTGGAAAACCTGCCATACATACCATGCCAAAACGCACCTAGCCAAGCTAGCTACACACCATGTAAGCCCATGGACAAACCCCTTGGCCCAACATGCCAAGCCAAACAGCACCTAGCCAAATAGCCACACCATGCGCCCATGGAACCATTGCCTAACATGAAAGCTAAAGCGCACCAAAGCTGTTAGCCACGCCATGCGCCCATGGCAAACATATTTGTGCCCAACACACATGCTAAGCCAAACCGCCCATGCAGCCCCATTACCCTTGTCTAATCTTTCAGCCAAACCACACCATGCGCACCATAAAGGCCTTGGCCCCACATACCAAGCAGAATCAGACCCTAGCCGTCTAGCTGCATGCATGGGCCCTTGGAAAAACCTCGTCCCATGCCAAGCTAAACCGCACCAGCCAAGCCAGCTGCCACACCATGCGCCCATGGAAACCCTTGGCCCCACATACCAAGCCGAACCACACCTAGCAATCTAGCCTGCCATGTGCCCATGGAAAACTTTCTGGCGCCACATGCAGGCAAAGCGGCACCTAGCTGAGGCTAGCCAAACCATGCACCCATGGCAAACCTTTGACCCCACATGCCAAGGCCTAACCGCACTCTAGCCTAAGATAGGCCACGCCATGCGCCCATGGAAAACCTCGCCCAACATGCCAAGCCGAACCGTGCCTAGCCAAGCTAGCCACACCATGCGCCCATGGAAACCCTTGATCAAACATGCCAAGCTAAACCGTTCTAGCCAAGCTAGACACACCATGCGCGTGGAAGACCGATTGCCCCAATGCGCCAAACCGCACGTAGACATTCTACCCACACATGCGCCCATAGAAACCCTGGCCCACATGCCAAGCCGAACCACCTATCCAAGCTAGCCACGCCATGCGCCATGGCAAACCCTTGGCCCCACATGCCAAGCCAAACCGACCTAGCCAAGCTAGCCACGCCATGCGCCCATGGAAAACCCTCGGCCTCACATGCCAAGCCAAACCAAGACTCAGCTAGCTAGCCACACCATGCGCCCTGGCAACCCTTGGCCCGATACCAAGCCAAACGCACCTAGCCAAGCTAGCCACACGACATGCTGGGCAACATTTGCCCATGCCAATCAAACGCACCTAGCCAAGCTAGCCACGCCATGCCACGGAAACCCTTGTCTCCATGCTGACCTTGCCTTGCCTTGTACTACCCATGTGCCCATGGCAAACCTTTAGCCCCGAATACAAACCGCACCTAAGCCAAATGGCGCCACGCGAAGCGCCCATGGCAAACCATTGGCCCCCGCCATGCAAACCAAACACTCCTTGCCTTGGCCCCTAGCCAAGCAGCCGCAACATGTGCCCATGGCAAACTCTTGGCCCCTCCATGCTACCAAATACGCCTTGCTCATGGCCCTAGCTGCTTAGCCGCACCTGTACAATGGCAAACCTCCTTGGCCTCGCCATGCCAAGCCAAACCACACCCCGCCTTGGCCCTGGGCCAACATAGCTGCCCACCATCTCGGCCATCCCTACACTGCCACTCCAAGCCAAGGCGTCTAACAATCAACGTTTTCCTTCAATCTCGTGAGTAAATCTTAGCCATCCAAGGTTGCGCATAATGCATGGTAACCTTGGCCCAAATCAAAGTTTAGCTTCACGCCAAACCATGCCATGCCAATGTCATGCCAACATAACAGCGGCCACCCATGTCTGGCCTTCCCTCCACTGACTAAGCAAGCAAAAGCGTGCAACAATCAACGGTTGACCTTCAATCTAGAGCAAATCTTAAATCGAGTTACCGGCAACGCATGTTAACCTTTGGCCGAAAACCTATGTTTGCCCATCGCCAAACCATGCCACGCCAACCCAGTCACGCCACCATCATCCTTCCCTACCACGACTACCAAAACGAAAGCGTGCAACGATTAACGGCTATCTTTCTCGAGATGCAAAATCCTCGATCGCTGTTGTCACCAAGCTACAAGTCTCCCAATACGACTTGCGAGGCAAGAACAAAACATGCTACATGTTTGAGACAATACATATCACAAAATGGGGGGATCCTCTTTGGGTATTGGTTTGGCGGTTTACAGTAAGCGCCGTATCTGCGGTCATAAAAGAAGTGTCATAAGGTGAGGCGGTTAGTAAATACATGGAGTTAATGGTAAACAGCTTTTTACATCAATTCCATGCGTTAACGGTTTTATGGAACATCAATTCCATGCGCACGGTTTAATGGAACATCAATTCCATGTGTTACCACCTCCTCCCGTTTACTTACCAATTTTTCCATTCCTTAATGAGACCGAGTCGTTTCACTTGACTTGTATAAATAAGTCTTTATTACTCACCGAACAACGAAGTTAATTCCGGGGAATACACAATACTCAAAAAATACTTGATAGCTTACCATTTGTTAACCTTCCACTTTTTCTGATGCAAGTCGTAGTAACACAACTACTCTTCCGTAATCAACTATTCTCGTCTCATCACTTTCCTTGCTTCCCTCCCCAAACCAACCCATTACTCCTTCATTTTGTGACCAACGCAAGTCCGAATGGCCATTTCTTAGTTTAGGCCGGACTTGTACGAGATTGATCTCTCGCATTTAAAGTACTCCTTGCGATGACATTGTTTAGGGTTTAAATTGTTTCTCACCCATACCCAAAATTACAAAATGGGGAGTAAACCATTTTCACCCTACAAACAATTAGCGAATTACGCGGGATGGAAGATTGATCTTTCGGTTACAATGTCTATTTTCACCATATCTCATGCTTGCACCCGGACATCAAGATGGTGAAAGTAGGCTATCCGCCAGGGATACGACTCGATTACCATACGGCAGATTATCGGGTCATGACACGATAGTGGATGACTGGGACTTCCTAGGTTTTAGAAGCAAACGATCGCAATGAGAATCGGCCACTAGGTTATCGGAGTAACTCAAGAACGCACTAAGGACTTTCCACAATCACAGCAGTATTTCCCATAAAACTCATGATTACACCAGTAAGGCCTTTTCTTTCTCCACAAGACCTAATAAACCAAAATCCAGAGATCAAAACCACAAATTAGGCATTTAACATGCTCTTCAAAAAAAAAAGGAAGAAAGAAAGAAGAAGAAGAACATGGAGAAGACCCACTGATTAAACATAGGCAGAGCTAGAGGAAGACTCGCACCGCTACCCTCCATCTCGAGAAGGGACGTTTACGACATCATAGTGCTTGAATTCACCCATTGCCGAGACTCGCTAGATGGGAAAAGCGGATACTCAAATTCAGAGACTTGATCACATTGCATTACAAGTCGTCAATCGAAGACAAGGATTCCTCCACCGGGAAAGCTTACGAGGATGCGCTATCGAGGCAGCAGGACAAGCGCATGGGACCCGAGGCGTGCTTTTTTCGGACGCTTACGACGCCAGAGATGCCGTCTCATGCAGACGCTTTTTTTTTTATTGCAGACACACAAGCGACGCTACTGGGGACACGAGAGATGCCCGAGGCGTGCTTGCCGGGCATACATGCCCGTCTGCACTAACGGCTTGCATCCTTCCAGGCGCTAACAACTAGCCTTTCCATCACCATCTTCTCCGGCTCCACAATAGGCCAAAGCGGCGCCATCCTCACCCTTCGAAAGCGATTGCCATGGCTCCAAGACTCCCCGTGATCAAAACTGGCATGCCATCTCTACACGATACACTTACGATCACGGAACCCGGAGGCTTTCCAGCCATCCCAACATTTCTTTCAAGATGATAGCTCCAACCGTCACGGAGACTCTGCTCGGGGAAAGGTATCGAAAGCCAGGAAGAAGCCGACCTCCTTTTACCATCATGAGTTTGATGAAAAGACAAAAGGCGCTTGACAAGGCGTGAGTTTATAGATTAATAGGCTCCCATTGCCTCTTGAAGCATGATAGAAGGGAATCGCCACAATCCAATTTCATCTGCGTAAAGATTAGGGAACGACATTTCCAAAATTGAGTCAAAGTTATGGAGATTCTATATTTCTCAAGGCGTAGCGTCAAGGCATATTTGCATCCCTCAACCGCACCATCGGACGAGCATCTTTTTCCGGTCGGGAAGGCGTTCCCAAACCTAACCTCTCCCCGAAAGCCAAGATCGATAGATAGAACTAGGGACTCCTAACCAATGTATTATAACCGGCCAAGGCTCGAGAGTTTCAGGCGCCGTTTGGCGTTCTCTCCGATTGGCTCCACTTCAGCGCGTTCTCCAGCCAGCCGCCCGCTCAACATTCTCTCTGCTGGCGCACTCCGCTTCGGCGTTAGCTCAGTAGGCTGCGAAAGAGATTTGGCTCCTTAAGTTAACGTCCTCTCCAAAAAGAGCTTTTCTTAACACCACTCTTATTGCAAAGGGTCGTGCCACCACGCTCTCCATGTCAAGGATCATGATCGCATCCTATCTAATCTTCGTGAGTCATAGCCACCTTGATCCATCCCACCAACTTCGTGACCATAGGCAGAGTTTGCTCGTTCGCATCCAAACAACCCTTTTACTTCCATTGATGCCCATAACGATTAGCCAACCTACTTTGTTCCTGTGACAATGTAGTCTCTTCCGATTACATCACTGCACAAGAGTTTACAGTGTCGCTCATTTTTGATACCAGGCTTCACGGCCGGCCAGAATCACTATGAAGGGAACCCGTACTCCTCCATATTTTAGTTTTCACATGGAAAGTAAAAATATCACTAGTGACAAACACAAAGACAAAAACGTCACGAGGAAGTGCCTTATTCACTACTCGGAGACTCTCAAGGGAATGGAAGATCGAACAGACAACATATTTAATGGAAGATTGAAGTCTTTCAAATAAGAAGTTTTATTCAAAGATATGAAAGCGCAAGCGGGATGCTAATTGGAGAAACCCTAACTTGGCCATGAATACCAAGAAGATAACAATAAGTAAAACACTAAGACATCTATACAACAAAGAAAAAACAACAAAAAAGGGAAACTGGTCATAGAAAGGGGATGCGCGAGTTGCCAACACCTCTGTCGAGAGATTCTTCTAGCACTTTCCTCAAGAATTCTCGGAGTAGCAAAGTTTCCATCAAAGCATAACACTCTCGGAATTTGGATAAGGATGGATTTTCTGATACGGCCAAGTAAGAAGGAAAGGCAATCGTCCCGCGAAGACAAGCTACCACCGTATAAATAGAATTCCGCACCTTTGTTTCGCCAACCCCATGATTGGGAAACGCTTTGCCGGGCATCCCACGCCCATGCCAAGCCAAATAGTGTGCTAATGGGTCCCTTTTCATACCAAGTCTATGCTACTTTGACTCCCAAGAGACGCGTTCCAAAATCCTGCAACTCAAATATGCACAACCATACCGGGACTTACGGCAGGCTGAGGTCGCAAGGATCGCGGATTCTCTTATCTCTGGAAAAGGAGGTACGATCGTTGCTAGGAGATTCTGTCATAATACCAAACCGGGAGGGAGGCAGGCTTTACCCTACCTTCACCAACGACAACCTGAAGGAGAAGATTATACATTTTCACCAAGAATATATGTATTGCACAAACCCTAAAAAGGGAAGGGGAAGTAACACTCTATTATGGGTGTAACGCCTCCATATTTTTTGAATAAGGAAAGAATTCACACTGTTAAAGCCGCACATGAAAAAGGAAATCGTCCCACAAGAGTAAGCCTGCAACTCTCAAGACATCCGGCTTTCCTTGCCGGTCTTTAGTCTTTCCGCATTGTTCCATGTTTCGATTTTTGCAACAATCGGCGCCTTTCATGCTAATAATACAACACCAACAACTCTCACTGAGCCAAAGCATCATGATGTTCCTAACCCATCCAAGATGATGCATATCAAAACTAAACCAACTATCCTCATCTCGCAGCTTCACATGTCTACACCACAAATAAAATCTATGCAAGATTCCAAACATGGGTATCATGAACTCTCATACCCTCGAAAAGTCACCTTCCGAGGAATCGGCAGTTATTTTCTTCGACGACGCTCCGCCATGCAAGGGTTAACGGATCAGCGGCGCACAAATTTACGCTAGCGGCTCCCATTCAAAGACGATCCAGCACGCGGCTCCTTTCCAAGCCGCATGATGCATGCGTCTCCCATTCCAAGTCGATCCAAGCACCGGCTCCAAGTCCAAGCCGACCCGGTGCTAGCAACTTCCCTTCACACCAAATCTACACTAGTACTCCGTTCCGGCCTAACGTACGCACCACGAGCACAAGGGACTTTCTTAAGATCGCTCGTCTTCTTCTAAAGCTCCATTTGTCGCGCCCCACCACGCCTAGCCTTGCCATGGCCGCACCATGCCAGGCTGCCCGCTCCATTATCGCAGCCCTATCATGCCAAGTCATCCACGCACTCTTTGCCTCTCCAAGTTGTCCGTACCGTGAACCTGCTAATACCAACAAATTTTCCTAAGACCACGCCACCTCTTGGCCCACGTGCCAAGTCGTCCGCTATGCTTTTCCTTCCAAGACCGCGCCCGCTTTGCCTCGGTGATGTACGGCCAAACCAAACGGGCAACTTTCTGCCTCACCACTCCACCGCCCGCATCCCGAGTATAACTTATGCGGGGCCGCCAACACGGAAGCAAAAACTCTTCATACCTCAAAAAAGGTTAGTAGGATTTTCCTGACCATCTTTGCAATGATTTACATCTTGAGCCCGTCCTTTCTCACACTTATGCTTACCTTGCAACAAGGCACCCTGTTAGAGCTGCGGGGGGACTTAATGTTGATGGTGGTTTTTAGTCGAAGGGTTAAATCAATGAAACCCTAGTCGAGACAATGACGTCGAACATGAGAGTAATAATGTCCAAACCTAGCACATTTATTGAACCCTTTAATTTGTTTATGAAAGTGAAATTGCCTTTTTTAATGCTAATTAGGTTTCGACATGCCAAAACCTAATTCTCACACCGCATGTGCCAATGGATAACCAGCTAGCCACACCTATCATGCCAAGGCATGCCAACCATGCTATCGCACTCGTGCCAATGGCAAACCATGCCGCCCATGCCAATGGAAAGGCAGGGCCAACCATGCTATCCAAGACAGTGCTAATGTCAAACCATGCCACCACACCTACCGCGCCAAGGCATGCCAACCATGCCTAGCCGCACCCCCTGTGTAATGGCAAACCATGACCACACCTACCACGCCAAATCATGCCAACCATGCTAGCCGCACCCTCAGGATAATGGCAAACCATGCCAGCCACACCTCCGCGCCAAGGCATGCCGACCAGGTATCACATCTCAGCTGACAACATGACCACACCTACCGCCAAGGCATGCCAACCATGCTAGGCCTTTTTACACGGCAAACCATGCCAGCCACACCTACCGCGCCAAGGCATGCCAACCATGCTAGCCGCACCCTATCGTTGCCAATGGCAAACCATGCTCGCCACACCTACACGCCAAGGCATGACAACCATGCTAGTGGCACCCTCAGACGTGCCAATGGCAAAAAATGCCGACCCACACCTACCGAGCCATGACAACGTACCTTCCATGGCCCCATGCCAACCTAGCGCCACCTTGTTGGCCTTCCCTCTAGTGACTACCAAAACTAAGGCATGCGACAATCAATGGTCGCCCCTTAATCCCAGGAGCAAATCCTAGACGTCCAAGGTTACCAAACGACCTTTTGCACAAAACCCTAGCTTGGTCACGAATCTAGTTTGGTCACGCAAACCCTTGGCCCCACACGCCAAGCCAAACCGCACCTATCCAAGCTAGCCATGCCATGCACCCATGGCAAACCCCTTGTCCCCATGCCATGCCAAACCGCACCTACCAAGCTAGCTACACCATGCGCCCATGGAAACCCGCCCCACATGCCAAGTCGAACCGCTCTAGCTAACATTTATCCACGCCATGCGCCTACGAAACCCTCGCCCCACATACCAAGCCAAAAACGCACCTAGCCAAGCTAGCCACGCCATGCGCCCATGGAAAACCATTGCCCCACATGCCAAGCCAAACAACACTTCCAGCTGTTAGCCACACCATGCGCCCATGGGAAACCCTCGCCCCACATGAAAGGCCGAACCGCACATAGCGCCAAGCTTTAGCCACGCCATGCGCCTGAAAACCTCGCCCCACATGCCAAGCCAAACCGTATTCCCAGCTGGTTAGCCACCATGCGCCCATGGAAAACCCTTGTCCCCACATGCTAAGCCAAACCACACCTATCCAAGCTGCCCACACCATGCGCCCATTGCAAAACCTGGGCCCCACATGCCAAGTCGAACCGCATGCCATGGGCCCATGGCAAACCTCGCCCTGCACATGCCACACAACCGCACCTACCGAACACCATGCGCCCATGGCAAATGCCATTTTGTACCGCACCCAGCTGCTTAGCCACGCCATGCGCCTATGGCAAACCTCGTCCCCACATACACAAGGCCAAACCGCACTCTGTATTGCCAGCACACGCCATGCCCATGAAAACCTCGCGCCACATGCAAGAAAACGCACCCAGCTTGCTAGTTAAACCATGCACCCGGCAAACCTGCCTCACATGCAGTGCCTAACCGCACCTACCAAGATACCACGACGCGCCCATGGAAAACCCTCGCCCCACATGCCAAGCCGACCGTATTTGGCCTGTTAGCCACACCATGCGCCATGGAAAACCTCGACCAAACATGCGAAGTTAAACTGCTCATGCTCAGCCACACCATGCGCCTGGGAAAACCGGGCTGTCCCACATGCCAAGCCAAACCGCACTTAGACATTCTACCCACACCATGCGCCCATGTAAAACCCGCCCACATGCTAAGCCGAACCACTCCCTATCCAAGCTAGCCACCCATGCGCTACGGAAAACCTCGCCCCACATGCCAAGCCAAACCGCACCTAGCCAAGCCAGCCACGCCATGCGCCCATGGCAAACCCTTAGCCCCCACATGCCAAGCCAAACCGTACCTAGCCAAGCTAGCCACACCATGCGCCCATGGCAAACCCTTGGCCCCACTTGCCAAACCGACCAAACCGCACCTAACCAAAGCTAGCCACGCCATGCACACCATGGGAAAACTCGCCCCACATGCTAGGCCAAACCGCACCAGCTGCTTGGGCCACACCATGCGCCCATGGAAACCCTTGGCCCATGCCAAGCCAAATCGACCGATCCACCCAGCCACGCCATGCGCCCATGGCAAACCCTTGGCCTCGCCATGCCAAGCCTTGCCTTGGCCTGGGCCCAGCTGCGCCACACCATCCGCCCATGGCAAACCCTTGGACCCACATGCTAAGCTAAACCGCACCTAGAAAGCCTAGCCACGCCATGCGCCCATGGCAAAACCCTCGTCCCTCGATGCCAAGCCACAACACGCCTTACTTCGTCTCTAGCCAAGCTAAATGGTAGCACCATGTGCCCATGGCAAACCCTCGGCCCGCATGCTTGCCAACACGCCTTGCCTTGGCCTCTAGCTGGGTTAGCTGCACTGTGTGCCAATGGCAAACCCTTGGCCTCGCCATGCCAAGCCAAACCCACACCAACATAACATAGCACACCATGTCAGTAATCCCTACACGGCTATCAAGCAAAGGCGTCAACAATCGGCGGTTGCCTTCAATCGTAGAATAAATCCAACCATCCAAGGTTGGCCGTAGACAACGCATGGTAACCTTTGGCCTGAATCCTAAGTTTGGCCACGCCAAACCATGACAACATAAACGTGCCACCATGCTGGCCTTCCCTACATGGTTAACCAAGCAAAGGCGTGCAACAATCAACGGTTTCCTTTCAATCGAGAAGCAAATCCTAGCCATCCAAGGTTATCGACAACACATGGTAACCTTTGTCTAAAAAACCTAAGTTTGGCCACGCCAAACCATGCCATGCCAACTAATGCCAACCTATCACGCCACCATGCTTGCCTTCCCTACACCGGCCACCAAAACGAAAGCGCGCAACAATCAACGTCATCTTTCCTCTTGAGATGCAAAACTTGACTGCCGAAGGTCACCAAGCTAGCAAGTTCCAAGTACGACTTTCCAGGAAAGAACAACATGTTACATGTTCGATACATCAACACATATCACAAACCTGGGATCCTCTTTGGGTATTGGTTTGGCGATTTACAGGCGTGCGTACACTACGCCTGTCATAAAGGGTGAGGCTTAGTAAATACAGAGTTAATGGTGAAACGCTTTTACATCAATTTCATCACGTTAATGGTTTTATGGAATATCAATTACATGCGTTAACGGTTTTATGGAACATCAATTCCATGCGTTACCACCTCCTCCCATTTACTTACCCATTTTTCCATTCCTTAATGAGAGACCAAGTCGTTTCACTTCGAGCTTGTATAAATAGGTCTTACCTATTTCACCGAAACAACAAGTTCATTCTAGAATATACAACACTCGGAAAATACTTCTAAGGCCTTACCATTTGTTAGCCTTCCACTTTTATGACAAGTCGTAGTAACAAACTACTCTTCGGGAATCAACTATTCGGGTCTCATCACTTTCCTTTCTTCTCTCCAAAACCAACCCATTCTCCTTCATGCTGTGACCAGAAACGAGTCCGGAACAGCCATTTTCTTGGTTTTAAGTAGGGCTTGTACATATTGATATCTCGAATATACTCCTTAAGATATTGTTTAGGGTTTAAATTGTTTCTCATTTGTACACCCAAATTACCGAAATCAGCAAACCATTTTCACCTATAAACACTCATATCTCCTTGATTCGTTTAAGACCGCTTGATTGATTTCCACCGCCCTCTTCGTATGTTTCTTCTTTTTCTTCCTCGCATCTCCTTTTATCTTCGGCGTCTCCTCTCTTCTTCGTGCATTCTTTCATCCTCGCGTCTCCCTCTCTTCTTCATATTCTTCGTTCTCGCGTATCCTCTCCTCTTCGAACCTTCGCCTCACGATCTTCCCACCTTGGTTTCTTCCAACGCTCTCTCAATTCTCTCTCCACTCGCTATCCTCTTCGGCGCTCCTCCTTCGATTTCTTCTCTCCTCGTCATCATCAACTTCACTGAGTGTATCATCCTTAGTTCGCAATCGTCTCTTCTTCGACAAGATCTTACTCTTCCTTGATTTGACTACTTTGATTCAGCAAATCATTATTTGTCCTTTCTTCATTGAGCATATAATTTTCCAAAGACTCAAATTAGCATTTTGTCTCCCGCGACTATTTGCCTTTGCTCTACCGGATATCATTCCATTTATCGTTCCTGATGAAGCCTCTCCCTCAACTGTTCCATTTTCATATTCTCTTCATCGATATTCTCTTGCTTTCCTTGTTCGTCTTCATGAGCATGCTCTTCACTGGGTTCGTTTCTTATCGGTTGTATGAACCGATCCTTTCGATACCTATCCCCATTTGATTATCATTCTGATGTTGTGGTCCACCTTCTTCCTCCTTCGGATGGAAGTCTCTCCTATCTCTATTCTCCCTCTCTTTTGCTTTTTTTCTAAGCGTTTGCTTCTCCTTGGCCGCTTTATGTGCTTTGCTCGATTTGGTATTCTTGCCATCAATCGAAGTTTAACCAATACTGACAGAATCAACTCTCGACTCACGGGATTGTTTTATGATCCTTTAGTAAAGATTAACTTTGCTATGAATTCTAAATGAACTTTCTTCCTAAAATCTCAATGAACTTTTCAAGATGAACTCAAAGATTTTTCTAACTCGACATCAAGCATGAACAAAACTCTAAGATTTATGGAACCATATTTTTCATGAGAAATAACTTATAAAAAGATTTCAAAGAACAAACTCAAGAACAACTTCAACTCCGAGAGTTTTTTTTAGATCAGGTTTTGTTCATGCTTGACTATCTGAGAGTAAATCAACTAGAAATTCTAAGTTCGGTGATCAAAGCTTAGCGCTATCTCGGTGAGAGGTAACTACTCGGAAACTAAATAGTACACCCAAAGATTATTGCTATTCTATGACATGATTAACAAGAGAAATAGAAGTTCTTCTTTATTATGTGAATTATAAATATGATGATGATGATGATGATGATGATGATACAAGGGTGGAAACTCACAAGAACCCTAACTTACTTTTTCTCAACATAACCTCACCCAATACAAATTATCCAATCCCTTTTACAATGATCTAAGGTCTCTATTTTATAGGAAAACTTAGTTGGTGATTACAAACTCATTTTACTTGCAAAAGATCACACAATTTGACTCTGCCTATACTTGCCAAGCCATTTTCATAAAGTTTCCCCATTACATTACCGATAACCTCGTTATTGTCCGACCGCTCATAATTTCTTGCTCAACAATCCATCTTCGTTCTGAGCTATTACTCACTTCGCTTGTTAACTTTCTCTTCGTCATTTATCTCTGCTGGTTAGTTATTCATGTTCATTTCGCGAGACTCTATTTAAGAAGGGATTCATACTTCTGTAGATCTCGATATTTGTAAAAGTAACTCGACATTGAATTTGACTTATCATCGACATTCTGGGTTGATAAATTCACTTCGTACACTTCGTGCACTTCGTGCAACCATGGCGAGTGAGTTTTCGCATTCCACATTTCTTTCAAGCTTTTGCTTATATTTTACGGTTGTACCTTTTCCCATCCTCATTTTCCCTAAATCCCATCCGTAGCACACAAATCATTTTTTGTTTAATCTCCTTCTAGGTAGTAATCAAAACTCACCCTATTATATTTTTCCTGTAATTTTCATCCCATCACCGTCTTTTTCTCCCTCTTTCTCTAATTTTCATTAAACCTGGGTTGACTAGATGAGGGAACCCATTGACTTATAAACTACCAATTAAGTCCCATCTAACCAATGGGACTAGGATCCCAACATCCCACCTCACTTCCCGGATCCAACGTCCTCGTTCGCCCACTCTATCACACCGACCCGAAGGTAGCCCTTCTCTTATGACGGCTTCATTCCCCTATCGATGCATTCAATGCGGTGACAACTACGCTTCCATACATGTACTATCACAAAATCAGTAATTAATCTTTTCTTTATCTATTAGGTTTTGGTATTGATGCGATGGAAACAGAGTGGGATGAGCAAGGGAACATATGATTTTCATAAATAATTTCAATTAATATTAGACATGGATTTGGTAATATAAATTATATGGAAAGTTTTAGTATTTAGGGTTATGTTTGGTGTTTGATATTTTTAGTATTTAATTGATTTACAAGTAGTCTTGCACACCAAATTATGGGTGCTGCTATATATACCCTATGGATTCTCAATGTAAAATATCTCATTCAATAATAGAATTCTGCTTTTATCTTTATATCTTAGTTCCACTGCACGCATTAGAAGATTAAAATAGATGGAATCACAAAAGAAGACGTAGTGGTGGTTGTGGTGGGAAAAATTAGGGATTTGGCGAAAAACTAACGAACGTTGTTTTTTTTTTTTTTTTTTTTTTTTTTAACTCAAAAAATAACCTAATAAGAAAAACTAATCTTGTTGCGGCGGAGGAAAGATCCAGTGACGGTAGCATTGGAGGCTCGGGCCATTGGGCGTCGATTAGAAAAACGAGGTGGTACTGAGTCCAGGATCGAACCCATTGATATTATCTCTTTTATCTTATCACGGCTCTTTACGCTCTGCTCCAGTAGTTCCCTGTTATTTTCGCTATTTTGGCTGCTCTCCTAATCGCATTCTTTTTAATGGCGGCGTGCTTCTTCTAATATTTCTGCGTTTATGCACCGCACTTCATGACAACTTCCAGGCCAATCTCATGTGATTTGCAATCCCCTTGAGATTGAGGGAGGTGTTAGAGTATAGGATTGGTAATAATAAATTATATGAAGTTTTAGTATTTGGTTATATTTAGTGTTTGATATTTTAGCATTTAATTGATTTACAAAGTATTAGTCTTGCACACCAAGCTATGGTGTGGCTATATATACCCTATAGTTCTCGTGTAAAATATTCATCTAATAATAATTTTCTTTTATCTTTTATATCTTCTATTTCGACTATTAGGCTTTTATTGTAGTATCCGATTATCACCAAATTTAATGATTTTTTAATGGATTTTTTTCTTCAATGGGTTATTGTCAAAATTGTTTAGAGTTTTTTTTTTTACCCAAGTCTTAAAAGGTTTTGCAAATTCTCACTTATGCGATTTGGGATGGCAATTACGAAAAGTGGGATGGATATAGGTAAAACCTATTTTACCTTGCTAATATCAACAATTTCCTGCTTGGTTAATGGATGTAAGAGAATTTTTCAAGTGTAATAGATTTGTAATGAGATATAGGAATAGAATGGGCATGAGAAGATGATTCGGCTGCTTATTAATGAACTTGTCGGTTAACAATTTCACATGAAAAGAAAATGATTTTCGGCTAGCTAACAAAAGAGGAAAGTTATTTACCTTCAAAGAAAGAAAGGAAAAAGAGGAAAAGCTATTCACAATGCCAATGTCAATCTGCTAAAGATAAATCATTTAGAAGCTTTCGACTTCGAAAATAACAGGTTTGTAGGCGTTAAAATGGACAGGTGCCTAGTAACGCCTACAAATAACGAATCCGAGAAAGAAAAAGTTGAGGCTGTTATTATGATGATGACTTTATTTACTCTATTTTCTTTTACTACCAAGTACAACGGTGTCAAAACTATTAATCTTATGCCCATCACATTATGAGGCCTCCAATCAGTGGATGAGATAAGATGAAAATCTCGTCCATTCATAACAGTTATAGACCAGATAAGGTAGTGAAATGGAATGCCTATTAATTCTACAGAAATCTTCCTCCCCAAACTCACAAAATAAGGAAAGAAAAAAGTAGAGCGAAGAGAAAAAAAAAAGTAATGGCTTCTTCAGTGATCTCCTCAGCTGCAGTTGCCTCCGTAAGGAGCGCTGCCCCCGCTCAAGCTAGCATGGTTGCACCATTCAGCGGTTTGAAATCCGTAGCTGCATTCCCAGTTACCCGTAAATCAAGCGACATCACCTCCGTTGCCAGCAATGGTGGAAGAGTTAACTGCATGCAGTATCCTTTTATAATTTAAATCTTGAAATATCCGGCCAGTTTAAAGTATTTTATGACTCTGATCTATTAGCTAGATTGTTGATATTTATGTTCAATTTGTGCACAAACAGGTGTGGCCACCAACTGGTTTGAAGAAGTTTGAGACCCTCTCATACCTTCCTCCATTGACCGTCGAGCAATTGTCAAAGGAAATCGACTACCTTCTCCGTAATGGATGGGTTCCCTGTTTTGGAATTCGACTGCGTAGGGTTCATCTCCAGAGATAACAATAGGTCCCCTGGATACTATGATGGTCGTTACTGGACAATGTGGAAGCTACCCATGTTCGGTTGTACCGACGCTTCCCAGGTTATCAAGGAGGTAGAAGAGGCCAAGGCTGCTTACCCTGACTATTTCATCAGAATCATCGGATTCGACAACGTCCGTCAAGTACAATGTATTAGTTTCATCGCATACAAGCCCGAGAGCACCAGCTACTAAAAGATGAATCTTAATCAAGGAACATAATCTAATTCATTTCTAGTATAATTTGTTTCCCTAATTCGGTTTTTTAGCGAGTTATATTATTCATATCTTTAAATGGATTCGAGTAGGGGTGTACAGAATGCCCAGAAGCCTGCGGCCTGCCATGTACCGCCCGGGTCCGAAGGAGCCCATAGCGCCCCGACAGCCTGTCATGGGCTTAGCCAGCCTGCCTGATAATTATGTTGGGCGGACCCGGATTTTTGTTCAAATATTGGAGTCCAGCCTGTTAAATTTTTCCTGCAGCTCTGTTTAGTTACCGGCTCGCTGACCGCCAGTGTTTCGAATAAAGTTTTCTACTTAGTGTGATGGATTTCTCAAGAACTTAAATTTCATATGTGGACAATTTATTGGGGTTAGAGAAAATATCGAATTACATTTCATAGTAATGACACACTGATTGATTTATCATTTAACGAAGCATGATATATCATCATTCATCGAGCAAAAAAAAAAAAACATATATACTTTAAAATTTTGAATTATATTCCGGCCTGAGACCGGCCTCTACCCGACCTCGGCCCGGCAACTGTATTGTTTCACGGGTACGGGATCTGCTGTAATGCGCATTAAATTTTTGCTGTGTCTCACTGGCTCAAGTTAAACTTAATGGGTAGTAAGGACTCCTGAAGCCCATCTCCGACGTTGCCGACATGTACACCCTAGATTCGAGTGTATGAGCAACGATGACAATAATATCGTCTAATCCGATTGTTTTTATTTGGTTATCACAATATATATGATGCATAAACTTGCAAGTAGTCATAAAACACGTTTCTCGACTGGGTGGTGGCGTACCGAGCCTATACATGCTGATGGGGAAACCGAGAAGGATAAAAGTTCAGAGTCTGGCGATGGCGAGAGTAGTTCTTCTGATAGCAGTGTTGAATCTTCCTCTAGCCGGTCTGGAAGAGAATCCAGTGAGTCTTTCACTGTTTTTTCTCTCTTCTTTTTTTTTTTTTCGAAAGACTATCTAATTCGTGATGTCATAGGAGTAAGCCGTTTCTAAATATGGCCCTGAGACAGAGACTGGTGGAGATGCATTTTCGTCTCCAACTGTTGCAGGGCCACCGGGCGACCTTGAAATGGATGTTGATCGAGATGAAAGCGTCATCGTGACTCAGCCAATGGAGAGTACTCCAACGGCCGCAGGTGCAATCGTCGTCAGGAATCCCTTGCCTGTTGCTGATGTGGTCTCCGACACCACTTTCAACCCTCCGTATCTGGCCCCTTATCCGGATCATGTGTTGATCGGGGGGTTCAGTGTGCCATCCAAACATGCGGTGCTATACACTAAAATATGGGAAAGTTACGTACATATCACCACGACCAAGAAGATTACTAGTCGATTTGTGTTGGTTAAGCGGGTGGAGGAAGCTTTGTCTTCGATTGATGACATGTGCAACGTGACTGGTCATACTGTTTCTGAGGATGTAGTCTTAAGATGGAGGTTCTATCGTGACATGTGTGTAGACTTCGAATTCAATGTCCCTTGGTTCGTTGAAGGTCTCTCTGAGGTTGAAAAGTTGTTGGTCGAAACAGTCGAAGTTCCTTCTTCGGACATGGTGGAGAAGCAGGAAGCGGAAGTCGAAAAATTATACAGGAAGCTGAAGTTGAAAAGGACGGCTCTCCAAAGTACGAGGGAGGATTTTGCTAAGAAGAGCAAGCCACTATTGAAAAACTTTCCTTAAATACATTTTTGTCTTCTGAACTTCTTACTTTTAGGTTTTTTTTTTTTTTTTGAAAGGTCAAATGAAACGCATAGTTTATGGTTTTGATTTCCTGGATTTCTTGGGCTGATGGACAAATGTTACCTTGATGGTTTTGGATTATTCTTTTGGAATGAATTGTTTAGGAATGGATTGTTTTGGAAATGATGTTGTCTTGGTTACGATTGAAAGTGAAACATCAAACGTGTTGGTAGATGACATGGGGTGAAACATAACATGGCTATCGATTTTACCATTCTCGTGAAAACTTAAAATAACAAACCATGTATCTTGTCTAGGTAAGACTTACTGGTTCTCATGTCTCACGATGAAAGAGGAACCTTGGGGATGTAGCACTGAGTTTCATGGGAAGCGCCGTGATTGGGGAAAGCCCCAGATCGTCTCATCCGATAATCAAGTCGTCGATCCTGGTTGGATCATTCTCTTTTAATCTCTAGAAGCGGTCCCCGGTCATCCTCGTCGTGTCAAGCCCGATAATCAGTGCCCACATAACCGAGTGATCAATCCTCGAGCAGATCGCCTGCTTCTACCTGCTTGATGTCTAGGTCGAAGCATGAGGTCAAAAATTGACATTGTAACCGAAAAATCAATCTCCCACTATGGTCGCCAATTGTTTGAGGGTGAAAATGGTTTCTACTGATTTTGGTAGTGTGGGTGAGAAACGAATTTAAACCCTAAACAATGTACTGCAAGGGATTACTTTAGATTCGAGAGATCAATTTGTACAAATCCGTCCTAAACCAAGAAATGGCCATTCCAGACTTGCTTCGGTCACAAAGTGAAGGAGAAAGGTTGGTTTTGGGGAGGGAAGCGAAGAAAGTGTTGAGACCAGAATAGCTGATTCTGGAAGAGTAGTTGTTTTAAGACTTGTATCAGAAAGTTGGAAGCTAATAGATGGAAAGCTAGCAAATGTTTTCTGAGTGTTGTATGCTCCTAACCTGAACTTGTTGTTCGGTGGAAATAGTAATTCCTATTTATACAAGTCGAAGTGAAACGTACTCTGGCCTCATTAAGAAATGAAAAACGGGTGAGTAAATGGGAGGAGGTGGTAACCGTAACGCCTTCAATTGATGTTCCATAAAAGAAAGCGTTTCACCATTACTCCATGTGTTTACTAACCGCTTCATCCTTATGACACTCTCTTATAACGGGCGTAGTGTGTACGGGGCACGGCAAACCGCCAAACTAATACCCAATGAGCATCCCCAGTTTGTGACATGCGTTGATATCTCGAATAATTTTGTGAAAAATGTGTGGTACGTTTTTGTTGTTGGCAAGTTGATCTTGGGAGACTTGCGTGGTGACCTTCGACGGTCGAGATTTTGCATCTTAAGAGGAAATACAGTCGTTGATTATTGCAACCCTTCGCTTGGTAGCCAGCAACATGAAAGCATTGACGGCATGGTTTTAACGTGATTAGGCATGGCCAATCTAGGATTTTGGTGTTGAGCCAAAAGTGGCCATCTCATTACTGGTGACCTTGGACGGCTAAGATCTCGCATCTTGGAGGAAGCGGTGGCCAGATTGATCGTTGCAACCCTTCGTTTGGTAGCCAGGGGCATGAAAGCATGGACGGCATGGATTTTAATGTGGAGTGGAGCCACTGGCAGTGTGTGGCTTGCAATGGAAGCACTTGCGGCTTTGTCTAAATTAGGGCTTAGTATGCTGAAACCCTAATTAGAGCCCTTTACTAGAATCGATGTAGAATTCTCATACGGACTCGGATTTTGATGGTCCGCCCCTCCATTCTGTACGAAAAAGAATTTCATATCTCCCTTCGCGGAAATATTTAGGTTTTGAGCTCGTTCGAGAGGTGAAACTACCCCGAGTAAAACTCAGGAAGAATTCAAAAGGGGCGATGGCATGTTTGGTGCGTTTTTGGGAAGCTAGCTTGTTTTGAGAAGCTAGCGTGTTTTGGGAAGCTAGCGTGTTTTGGTCCAAGGGTTACCATGCGCTGTTTGACAACCTTGGACGGCTAGGATTTGCACCTAGGATGGAAGGGTGGTCGTTGATCGTCGCACGCCTTCGTTTTGGTAGCCGCACAGGGAAGGCCAGCACGGTATGGCGCGACAAGGCGGTTGGCATGCCATTAGCACATGTGTCATGGCATGCCTTGGCGCGGTTTGGCGTGTCCAAAGGTTACCATGCGTTGGTTGGTGACCTTGAACGGCTAAGATTTTAATCTTAGATGGAAGGGTGGCCGTTGATTCTTGCGGCAGCCTTGGTTTGGTAGCCGCATGGGGAAGGCCAACACGGTATGGCGTGGCAAGGTGGCTGGCATGGCATGCCATTGGCACACATGGCATGTTCGGCATGCCTTGGCGCGGTTTTGGTGTGGCAAAAATTAGGGTTTTGGCGTTTGGCCAAAGTTTACCATGCGTTGGTTGGTGACCTTGGACGGCTAAGATTTGCATCTTAGATGGAAGGATGGCCGTTTATCATTGCAGCCTTTGTTTTTGCGGTATGGGGAGGCCACCAGGTATGGCGGCGGCAAGGTGGGCGGCACGGCAAGGTCGACACGGCATGCCATTGGCACATGTGGCATGATCGGCATGCCTTGGCGCAATTTTGGCGTGGCCAAAATTAGGCAAGTTGGGCTAAAGGTTACCATGCGTTGGTTGGTGACCTTAACATGATTGCATCTTAGATGGAAGGATGTCCGTTGATTGTGCGCCTTTGGTAGCCTCATGGGGAGGCCAACACGGTATGGGGCGGCAAGGTGGATGACATGACATGCCATTGCCACATGTGGGGCGTGGGACGGTTTGGCATGGTGAGGCCAAGGCAAGTGGCCTGGCGCGGCTAACATGATTGGCATGCCTTTGCGTGGTAGGTGTGGGTGGCATGGTTTGCCATTGGCACCTGGCCAGTGGTTCGGCATGGTTGGCATGCCTTGCGCTAGATGTGGGTGGCATGGTTTGCTATTGGTGATGATGCGGCTAGCATGGTTGGCATGCTTGGCGCTAGATGTGACGGCATGGTTTTCCTTTGGGTGCGGCTAGCATAGTGGCTGGTGCGGTAGATGTGGCTGCTGGCATGGTTTGCCGTGGCACGAGTGGTGTGGGAATTAGGTTTGGCCTATCGAAACCCTAATTAGTATTAAAAAAGGTACCCTGGTAATTTTCACAGACATATTAAAGGGTTGGAGCAATGCGAGTGGAGACATTATTACTCAAATTCTGTGACGTCACTGTCCGGTTTTACGATTTTAACCCTAAGATAAAAACCACCATCAACAAAGACATATAATAGGAAGTCAAGACATGCAAGTTTTAGACATCAAATTGTGAGAAAATTACTCAAGCGAGGAGTTGTTACGGTTAATTTTATTGAATCAAAGAAGAACTTGGCAGTCCCATTCACAAAGATTCTACCAAAAGCAGTGTTTTCAATATAAGGTGGGGAAATGAGACTAAGATCTGTGAAAGAAAGTTAGCCATCCATAGCAGAAACCCAACCTATGTTTTGAAAAAGATAAACACGGTTCAATGTGATACCGATAAGTTATGGATGTGGTTATGGTCACTAATTATAAACTTCAATTTTCATTTCAAATTAGTTTAGTGGTTTTGCAAGAAAGAGGATGAATGGAAATCCTTAATGAATCTATAGCTGTTTACGGGTGTATCCCAGACGCATCTTAGATACTTACCTATATGAGTATGGAAATCATATTGTTTCCTAAGAGAAACCGTTCTCTGATAAGACTCATGAATCCATGATAAGCACGGGGTCATTAACGTGCTGGGATTCAGAACACACAATCTTTGAAATAAGTATGTGTTGAGATTCCGGTTTCATCGCATGGGGAACTTGGTTCAAAACTGGTTTCACCACTAAACCTCAATAAGGCTTCGAATTTCTTACACTAAGTGAAGGTTCAAATCCAAAAGATACCTATCATTTATGTCTTGATTTTTACGATGATGCTTATTTCCCAAATAAGTTGAACTACGTTGGATTGATCCCACTCTGGTACTAGGAAATCACTTTAGTGATACAGCCACTCCATAAAGCTTTTACTTCTCTATTGTGTTTTTTCATTTTTGAAAATAGGGGAGAATGTTGGATATTTTCAATAATATCAATAAGTTACCCTAGTTTTATTTTATAAAACGGACCAAACCTTCTTAACCAGAAAAGAATTTTCATTTATGGAACGGCTAGAATTGATTTGAATTCAAAACAGTTTGAATTCTAAACAAAAGCATTTTTTTCCAAAGGTCACCGTTGAAACTGATTGGAGGTTTCCTTTGGTGATGAACATGCATCTTGAAAAGATGCAAATACCCTACAACAAGTGGTGATTGTTTTCCTTTGAAATCATCTGAAATAACATGAAAATATTTGTTTAGTTTTCTCTCTAAGCATCATCAGAATCACAGTATCATCAGACTCTCATAATGTGTGTTCTTAATTGTGTCAAGGGAGTACAATTCTTGCATCTAATGACATTGTTAGGGCTTTGTTATATCCTGAAAGCATTATTTTATTGACCAATTATATTTGACAATTATTTAAGAAGGGTCCAATTAATTATTTAAGAAGGGTCCAATTATTTGCCCAAAAAAATCGCAAGATTTTGAAATTTAGCGTTGCAGTGTTGTTTTCTGTTTGTTGTTTTCATCGTCTGAGTACCCAATTTCCAAAATACTTTACTTGTCTACTTTCAAAATTAGGAGTACTTTATGTATGTTAGCCTTTATATGAGATGAAAGGCTGAGAGTGGATGTCTAGATAAGCTGTCATGTGAGTGTATGGTGGGACAAATCCACTAATGAGAATGCTTGGCTTTATTATGTACTGTTTGTAGGGTACTTGTGATACACCACCACATCATCGTAGATCCATAATAATGAGATGAGCTCAGGGTCACCACAAAGTGCAACGTATATACTCCTTCTGTACCACTATTAAGTGACTTATTTAATTTTAGATTTTGTCCCATTAATAAGTGACCTATATCACTAAATAAGGAGATATTTCTAAAATTATCATTTTAGTTAATTATAAAAAATATAAGAAATATGCATAATTTGATAGGCATGTTTATATTCTAATGTATGGTGTTTTTAAACGCTTTTCAATGGTATTAAGTTAGCGAACATCCGTGGAGTAGTTTGAAAGAGAAATTATTTCAAAATTTCACTAGTTATTATCCATAAGGGTATAATTATAAAAAATGCTTAAAAATACTCTTTTTCTTGCTTGCCTTAAAAATTGTGCAAACTTAAACTAGGTCATTTAATAGTGGGACGGAGGAAGTATTTTTTTTTGATCAGCAAAAAAAAGGAGTATATTGATCAAAAAAATAGAGGGTATAAAAGGATTATACCACCCTAAGCCAAATACAAAGAAAAGAAAGAAAAGCAAACCTACAGACAGGATAATGCTCAAAGAAAGAAAACGAAAGAACATGCTACATACAACTCGATCTACAAGCAAACCAACTTACTAAGTTTCAAAAAAAGTTGAGTGCCAATTATTCATAACATCAGTTGAAGATATGCCTTCGAAATCTTTGATTGCTAGAGACCAAGAAAACAAACAGTAGATAGCTTTATTTGTCACAAAGAACTTCATTGCATTTTACCATTGAAAACCCTTGCATTCCTCTCTTGCCAAATACTCCACAGAATTGCAGCAGGGATTAAATTCCATAAAGCAGTTAAAGCTGAAGAAGATTGTTGTAAATGCCAAGACTGAATAGCAGTTGCAGTATGCTCAGGCATTGAGAAAAACCAGTTCAGTTTATCCAGAAAACAACACCAAATCTTCTTAGCAAAAGAGCAATGTAACAGAAGATGAGAAGTAGTTTCAAATTCAGAGCAAAACACACATTCAGCTGGAACATCCATACCTTTCCTTCTCAAAGAATCTCTTGTAGGAAGTCCATATGAGCAATTGTCCATAAAAAGAAACCTATCTTGAGAGGGTACTTCTGTTTCCAAATAAAAGAGAAACTGCATTGTCTTGTTGATCCGAGTCTACTAAAGTTGTGAGAAAATCATACAAAGATTTCACAGAATCTAAAACCCTCATATTACATATCAAATTGTAATGTGGTGGAGAAGCAATAATTGCGACCTTTTTGTTATGTGTGGAGTGTGGTCCATAATCTTTGGCAAATAGTGCAGCAATTGACACTAGACGTATGGATACTCATGGAGACAAGGAAAGGTTGGGGGGCTCTGAATTAACGTTGTTAAGTGGGATATATGGGTCATTTTTATCTGGGGTTTTGTTAGTTGCACCGCTGTAACTTTGGTGCAGTGAGCCTTTATATTATGGATGCTAATCTCAAAGATGCTAGTCACCCGTGGTGTATCTTGTTAGAAACCTACATGAAACAAAATCATTTTGGTTCATTACTTACATCTTAATAATAGAATCAGTTACCAGATACCAACCACTATTGATTTTCAGTCAAGATTTTTCTGAACATTTTACTTAGTCGGTTAGTCCGTCTAAAATTACTCTCTTATTTTTGCTCAGAGTTGTTTATCAAACAAGGACTTAAAAAAGGTTGAAATTGCTATTTAACTATCCTTATGGTGGCATAAATGGCGGCTATTGTTCATCCCATATTTACTGGCATATAACTATAAATTTTATGGTGGCAAGTGGCAACCAAGAAATAAAAAGATAAGCTTTAAAAATTCATAGGAATAAAATTTATCACATATTTACCGACATATAAATATTTTTTTTGATCAAAGAAGATGCATTAGATTGAGAGAATATAGAGGGAGCTACCAATGGTAGGAAAATGAAAATAAAATAAAATTACATGAATAGATTTTCCCAATCTCGAGAAATGTAACTAGCAAAGTTGATATGAACTTTGTCTTCCCGCTGCCAGAAGCCCAATGTAGGACTGATGTTTTAGCTTCATTTCCAAGTTCATCATCCTGCTTTAAAGCCAGTGTTTATTATCAAAAGTACCACAGCATGCTTCTTTCCACAAAGTCCAAAACACAAGAAGGGAATTAAGCTCCAAATAAAATTACCATTGTCGGGAGAAAGTTGTTGTGTGCCAGCAACGTGACATGGCCATTATCAACTAGGAGTAACCCTGGCACAACAAGCTACTAGGTGTGGCTAATGACCAAACTCTATGGAATAGCATTCTACAATGCAAGAATATGGTCTTGAAGCTCCTGCTCATTCCCACACATAACACAAAGAGTTGTCACCCCAATTCCTTTATGCAAATAAATACATCCTTCGATGATTATTTTACCATGAACCAAACTCCATACAAAAACGTATTAATCTTAGCTAATTGTCGCTTCCATGTAAACCAAATGAAAAATTGTCAATCCCAAAATCGATTCTACTAACTTCGTGATACATAGTTTTCACCAGAACACCCCGAGCTTTCGCTTGAATTAACGCCAGTGTCTCAGCTCCATCTAAACCGTGGACATCTCCAATAACTGAAAGAATAGATGCAATCATTACCCTCTCGAATTAGATAGAACCCTCTTGAAATCGATCTCCAACTCCCCTGCAGTGATCATGTCCGTACCTAGATGCGTCGGCTTGCCCCGAAAGCTTCGTAAGAGAAGGATACTCACCGGATAGTGTTAATCGCCCACACCATAAGTCATTCCGCAAAGAAGTTTCTCTTCCTGAATGCAAATAAAGAGTGGAGTTATTACTCGATCAAAGCCGCCTGCTTCATAGCTTGCCAACACGAGACACCATGCTTACTCAACCGAACGGTATTCAATAAGAGGTACTCGTACCATATTTATCCGCTATTATTTTGAACCACAATTTATTCTTTTCAACACCAAATCTCCAGCACCATTTGGCTAGCAACGCCATGTTCATAAGCTTTAGATTACAAACTCCTAAGCCACTCACGCTCTTTAATAGCACGCACCATATCCCAATTAACTAAATGAGATAACTTTGCATCTTCTTTGTATTCCCACGAAGTTTCTGCGATTTTCTTCTCAAGGATTTTAATAATGAGTATAGGGGCTTTGAACAAAGAGAAAAATAGTGGTAAAGAAGATAAGATACATTTCAAAAGCAGCCGAGTTTACCTCCCTTCGAGTAGATATTCTTCTCCAATAAGACAATCCGGCATCAAACTTCTCATTGATCGATCCAAATACTCTTGGAGTTGGACTTAGCTCCCAAAGGCATTCCAGTGTACAAAATGGTAAGGCAATCTATTGCAAGAATGCAACCTGTTCTTCGCTCTAAATTGATAATTTGTGACTCTCAACAAAGAATGAGTCTGGTTTTAGAAGTGTTAACCTTCAAACCAGACAATGAACTCAAAACAATATAAGAGCGTAAAAATAGACTGATAGTGTAATTCCTCCCTTTTTGTTGTCTACAAAAAAATAAGATCATCCGCATAATGGAGGTGATTAATAGGTGATACTAGTGAGACAACCAGAAGCTTTCATCAACAATCCTTGATTGGCGCTCCTATCCATGAACCTAGAGAAACCTTCCATTGCAATATTAAGTTAAGTGGATATATGACAACCTCGTCGACACCCTCTGAGCTCAGTGAAGTAACCGAAAGAAGAACCATTTATGAGCACGCAAAAGGACGAAGTAGAATAATGAATCTCAACCCATTACATCATTTCGTCAAGCCCATTTAGTTTAACACAAATTCAAGGTACTGCCAATTAACCTCGCAAAAGCCTTCTAAAGATCAATTTTACAAAGAACACCCGCAATTCCAGACCTTAATCTAGAATCCACTAGTTCATTAGCAATCAAGGTACCATCAATAATTTGCCTGCCTTCAATATAAGCACACCGCACCTGGAGATATAAGCTTATCCATAACCAATTTGAGTCTTAGCTAAGACTTCGCAATGATTTTATAGACACTAGTAAGTAAGCAAATAGGTATACAATCCTTCTGAGCCTCAATATGGTCCTTTTTAGGGACAAGAGTAATGAAAGTAGAATTATGCTTGGAAGTTAATAGTACATCGAGGTGTAACCTGCAAGTACACAGTGTCCATAATATATTTTTCGATGAAATTCCAACACTTATGGAAGAACATTATTGAAAACCATCTCTGGGCCGAGGGCCTTTTCATTCCTAAATCCATAATGGCACATATAACCTCTCTTGCAAGAAATCGAATCCAAAATTTCGACTCATTGAAGAGATACTATCAAACATGATACCTCTCTAAACTGGTCGTATCACTTCTTCCACAATATGCCTCTAGAATTTACCCCGTCGAAACCAATTCATCGCTGATGTATAGTTGTCCAACTAAGTATATCTTCTTCTTTGCCATGCATTACTCGATAAAGAAAGACGCATTTTTGTCTCCTTCTCACGGCATTTAGTATTGATTTAATTCTCCATGAGATATCTTCCATTTTCGTTATCTTCGCAAACTCGCTTCTTTATTTTAGAATTTTAATTGCACTCTTCTGAAAGTAGATTATCTTAGACATGCCATCTAAGGTTGTTTGAATTTCAGAGAGAATAGAATTCAACTTTGTGTTTGTGTGACCAAAGATTCACTTGTTCTGCACTCTTGCAACTTTCCACCGAGTGCTTTGAGCTTTAGACCGCAGAATGCAGCTATAGGTGTAGATGCAAACAAAAAGAGAGCCACCACTCTTCCAAAAGCTTTAAAACCATTTCCAAAACCACACTGAACTTCAAAGCCCGAGGGGTCTCAACCATGGGTGTCGAGATATCTAAAACCGTAGGATATGATCGGAGTAGGTCTTCTTTGGCTAGTTGGGAAACAAAGAGGGTAAGTGTTGTTCAGAAAGAAGGTGATAAGAGATCTGCAGGAAGCTCGTGGCGGTATGCTTATTCTGCGGGATGTGAGACTGCGGTAGGTTAGTGACTCCCTTGTGGGTGAGTTTACTCTTTCCATACTATGCACTAACAGATGGATAACTTCCAATGGATTTTAACAAACGCTTATGGTCCAAATAAACGCTGAGTTGAAAGAATGCAGTTTTGGGTGGAGTTGGACAATATTTGTAGATATTAGAATAATATTCTTGGTGTCTTGGTGGTGACTTCAACACTATCACTGTGATGAAAAGAAAAATTGCAACAAAGATTACTAATAAAGATGAAGAAGTTCAATGAGTTTATTATTGAGCATGACCTTATTGATCCGCCTCTAAAAGGAGCTAGATATACTTCGGTCTAATGACCGACATATAAATATAATTATACAATTTCCGAAATGCTAGATTGACTTCGATTTTTTACCAAAGAATACACCGAAAGAAAGAAAACGGACCATTTCCACCGCATCCAAATGGTGAGAGCAGTCCCCAAGGTCGTGCCATTCTCCTCGGGAGAAATTTCAGGATAGAAGCCGGTGCATAACTAGACATTTTTTTGCGGTGGTAACTAAAAATTAAAAAGAGCTTAAAATATTCAATGAATAAAATTATCAATTTTGAGAAAGTGTTGGATTGCATCGGCTAATGAGAGCATCGATTCCATCAGCGTGCCTTACTTAATTTTTACACCATTTGTTAACTACAACTTACAAGACGTAACTCCCAAAAATGCCATGCGTTCGGAAATATAGTTGGAGAGGATCTTGACTTTGCGAGCAATTTTGATCATTGTCAAAGGCAATTAGGTTTTTGCTTTTTCTCAGAAAATGGCGAATCCTACTCCTCTTGATCAAGGTATCCCTTCTTATTCATCAAGTCCCCCCCTCGCCCCCTGCTCCCAACCTCTCTCTTCAGAGAATCTACTCAAAAACCAGCTAATTTTGAACAAACCCGGTGCTAGTTGGGTGGTGTTGTGAATTGATCTCGTATTTTTTTACCTAGTTCTTCGGTTGATCTTAGTTATCAGCCACCGGAATTGATTAATGGGAATTTGTAGCAAGAATCAGAGTACCGGTGTTAGCTGATCATATATGGTGGAATGTGAAAATTAGTTGTAAGTGGTTTGTTGGTAAAAGACTATCGATTTACTCATGTGAAATCAGCATTGAGAAGGCTTGGAATATCAAGGAACACTGTCAGCCAGTTCATGGAGAAAAGAACACACTATCAAGCTTTTCTTTGAGGAAGATCGTATCATAGCGTTGAACATGGACTGATATTCCATCTCTCATTCCCTTTTCTTTGTTCGTAATTGGGAACCTTCATTGAACGAAATTGAGAATATTCAAGATATACCAGTTTGGATGACAATAAGGAGAGCGCATGTTCATGTCTTCAATCCAGTAGGACTCAGCCATATTACATCTGTTGTTGAAAACCTATTCTCCTGGATGGTCCACACATAGCAGAACCAGAATTTCCTTTGCTAGGGTATGCGTTGATATTAACCCTAAATTTGTGCTTAAGAAGAGATTACAGTTGTTTTTATAATGGGTTTAAGTGCACTGTGGATGGCTGGGAGATGTTGAAGTGCCCCAGCTGCTCGACCTCTTTGTCACAGTGAAGCAAGGTGCCCAAAAGATTAAGGAGCAGGTTATTGTCCCCCTTCCCTTGTGTATGTTCCAAAGGCGAAACCTAACCCATCTCTTCCCTCGGAAGACTATCATTCCCATTCATACTCAGTCAGCTATGCCGTAGTTGAGAAGGGATGGTCAGCTGTCAATAATAAAAGAAAGTCCATGCATTGGGAGCAATGACATACCATCTGGGAGCAATTTGATCATTTGGCATCTCCTCGTATCCTCCGGGTCTTGAACTGGATAGATTTATTCAAAAAGTTTCACGCTGGCGTTAATGTTACTATTGATCGAAATTCCTTCTACTGCTTCGGAGATAATGGTAGTTGAGGTTCTCGAGAATATGGAAATTCTCAAGACCCATCCCTGCAAGAAGCTCCTAATCCAAATGGTAACATGATCATTACTAACAAGGAGTCTACTCATATGTGCTCGTCCAAATCATGCTCTATCGATAAAGTCTATTAGATCCCACAACATCCAGAGATAGAAAACTTATGCATCAAGCAACCGGTGCATGTGGGAATAAGGAGTTCTAACCTCAAAAAGGCAGGTCCGATTAGACAAGCTCCTTACGAGCTTGTTAACAATGAATAACATTGATGGTGGAACACCGGGGGCTTAATGACCCTACCAAGCAAATGGAGGTAAGAAATCTCATCAATAGCAATAGTTTGAAATTTGTGGTTAGTTGAAACTAGATTTCAAGCCAATAATAAGCAGCACATAAGATACTATTTGTCCAAGGTTGGTCCTATTTTGACAATTGATAATCATGATTTGGTAGGACTGCTTAATGTCAGATTCCACCCTTCGCAAGAGCTACTTTTCATATGGACCTCGATCGAACTCACTATTTGTAAGGTTTCTATATGGCATGACCTGGTTGTCTCTTACTATGGTTTATGGTCACAACATGAGAATCAAAGAAGAACTATGGGCAATTTTGCAGACTCACGTGAACAATCTTCCTCGTGTGTAGCTGGGATTTCAATACCTACTTATATTCTCATAAAAAAGGTGGTGCTCTGCTCATTGCCCATGGCTAAGTATACAAGCATGCTTTTCAGAGACTCGGCTTATTTGATCGCTCCTTCATGGGATGCTCCTTATGGTCAAATAAACATGATACCCCTTCCAGATAATCGCAAGCTGGCCGGGGTCATAAATCTTGCCTAGCGACCTCTTCCAGCACACCGTCCGAATTCCTCACTCAGTGGTATATCCGCCACTCCCAATTGTCTGGAGTATTAGTTTCGATAGAGAAAGACCCAAGCTTTTAGATATTACAACACTTGGTCAGAGGAGAGCCGAGTTTATGGAGGTGGTGGCAACTTCCCGAACATTCATGTGCAAGGTACTCCCTGGCATTTTATCACTAAACCTCAGAATTTAAGAGACACCCTAATTAGCCAGGAGGAAATAACTTCGTAGAACCGTTGTCAAGCTAGGGACGATGTGCTCAAAATTTGTCCTTCAAGATGATCCTCTTTGCCTAATATCCATTAGCTTCGAAAAGGATGCCATATGATTATGCTAAGAAGGCAAGACAGCAGAAACAATAAGAAGAAGCAGTCTAGAGTGAATTGGTTAAACCTTGGATTAACTACATTCATTTTTTCACAAGACTATCATTGAGAAGAGTTATGGAATGAATTCTAGTCTATATGATTCGAGATGGTAATAAGCTAGTCGATGAAGACATCGCTGTCGGGGATTGCATTAACTATTACTCTCATCTTTTAGCAAGACTCCGCCACTCAAATCTTCGGGATCAAATCACTCTCTAACACATTGTGATCGAGGAGGATGCTACTAGTCTTGTGGAAACTATCATTAATGATGAAATTACGTATGCTTTGTCTACTAATTGATTCGAGATAAAGCTCGGGACGAGATGGGTTTTCCTCCACTTTCAAGTGTTGCCGAGAATTATAGGTGTTGATTTCCTCAAGGATATTAAAAACTATTTCTCTAAGTGCAAGTCTCTTAGTGAGGTGAAATGCACACCCTCTTGTATCTTATTCCTAAAACTTATGCTTTCTCTCCTTGAATGACCCCAGAGCCTATTGTCGCTGCAATATCATGTACAAATGCATCACAAAAATCTGATCGCGCGTATTAAAACACATTGTCAGAAGAAAATTGTTAGCCCTGTCAGCCGTCCTTCATTTATGGAAGATCAATACAAGACACATCATGCTGTCCACATAACCTTGAGAACTATCACAGGACAAGCTGGAGCCCCTAGATGTCTATGAAATTGATTTCGAAGAGCGTATGAACGATCGGACGGATGCTCTTTCATTACTCTCAAGAAGTTCAAGATCGAAAAATCATGACCGGGTAAGATTTGCATTACTACTCCAAAGTTCTCTTATGGTAAATGGTTGCCCATGGTTATATTACGGCAGAAAAGATGAATCGATGGTATAGCGGCTTCATCTCCCCTACTTATTTGTGCTACTAATGAGGTTTGCATCCTCTATTATTCTTAAACAAGTAACTAGGCCTTTTAACTCCTCATCCAGTGGAGGAACCTATTGTCACACATTGCAACTCTTTGATGCGACTTGCTTGTTTTCACTTGGAATAATGACGTGCAACCTAGCATCTTCTTTCAAGCTCCACTCGCTTTCTCGCCTTATCTGTGCCGCGGAGCATGCCTGATTATCAGTAGCGGCAAGAAATAATATCTTCAGATCTTCTCTGGTCGTGCATACAGCTTATGGGAATCTAAACTCTGCTCTGCTTCGGTGGGCAACTACTCCTGTTAGGTACCTTGGACTACCTCTCCTCCCGACAAGATTATCTCATCTTATCGCTGGCCATCTCATAGATCATGTCCTTATCTAGAATCAAAACTCGGGAAGGCTAAAGCATTCTGTCCCGTGTCGCCGGCAGGTACTTCTAATTAAGGTTATTTTTTCGTGGGCATGATTTAGTCTTTTGGACTGCTCGTTTTTGTCCTTCCTAAAGAAGACCATTAAGCTGCTTTTCAAGACATGCATTTTTGTAAACTTTTATGTAGCGCAGTCATCTTATATCACCCATACAGAACTCAAAAGAGTCAAATGGAGGCATCATTTGTCATCCATACAAACAAGCTGGCGGGAATCAAATATATCGAGACTCAGCTTGTACAAATGCTCTGGGGGCCAACCCGAGACACATTTGGGATATAGTCGAGAATCAACCACTTTGACACTATATGGAGTTCGATGGGGCGCGAGAAGAATCTTATAAAGAACAAGGGCTTTCGCGCTTTTAAAAATAGCCATCAGATCTGCTTCCTAGTCTTGGGAGGAGGAACCCTGGATCACGTGGAAATTGCCGAGACAGTTACTCATTCTTTCATTCGATTTGGGGATGGTGAGCATCACAGGACTTCGGAAAGATATTTGGCTTCCTCGAGTGATCTGACAAATCGTTGTTTCTACTGGTGGCTCGCGACACTATCACCAGTGTCGAAACTAAGATAAGTAGCTGTCTAGATATTGAGCGGTACAAACCTCTCTCCGAACCTCTCAAGTACCTCGGGAATACTTACGGAGCTATTACTTGGGAGTCAGCGATCCCCTCTTAGAGAGCGAAGCTGTTTGGACAATTTGGTCACTGCAGTGATTACTCCCTCAAAAGGACATACAATGCACCTCGGAACACAAGAATAAGATATCAGAGACTAGCATGCCTCTTATTTGGTTTTCTATAATCGTGTCCCACAGGCATCGCCATGGTGTGGATGGCTACATCGCAAATCGAAGACTAGATACAATCTTCTTTCTTGGAGGCTCGGATGTCAAACCTAGGTCAGTGCGTGTTAATGCGACGAAGTGATCGAAGACGATTATCACCTATTTTTCTAGTGCGGGTCTCTGCCACCATCCCGGAATGAATTGCTCGTCTGTTTTGGTTCAAGAGCGTCTGCGCATACTACTTAGAGAAGAAATCATCATCACAGTGCATCGGGCTACCTAAAGTGCTAAAAAAGGATGTTGGTACTATTCGAAACCCATGCTTGATTCCCTTATCTGTCATATTATTTGGTATTAGAGGAATCAAAGAATTTTTGCTCGGAAAGAGTTGCACTTACGAGTGCTGTCTATCACAAAATTATTGAAGAGTGCAACTAACTAAATGGCCGCGCATGCCATCTTACCGCCATCTACGAAGCGCGTTATTTCTGCTGACTGGAAGCTACGACATCAAGATTTATCACTCGTCGCAGTGTTGAATGCAACTGGCTCGCAAGCACATGACGGCGGCAATCGTTGTCTGCAGGTGGCTCTCGCTTACTTATGCCAGCAGGCTCTGGTGCCATAATAAGGATGCAGAACAGATCCTCGTGGATGACGCCGCATGTAGCGTAGCAGCCACTTACAATTTACTCCATCATGACGATGCAAAGTGAGTGGAAGGTGGATTTAAACTGAGTCATCAAGAATATACTTTAGATTGTCTTCTAGAATGTAGGACTCCATGATTCGTTATCTCCCCCTACGGAGTCCCGACTCCTAGACACTCCTTATTTCCATCATACTGCAAGAACCACGTAACGGCGAGAAGCAGGGATTTTCATCTGCACGTCATCAACCATTCTTGCGGGAGCTCAGCCAGAATGAACATGCTTGTAGTTTTTACCCAGCCAACAGGAGATTTTCTTAAGATGGGGACGGGTCGCTTATCAGTTGAAATGACCAGCGTATTGCATGTGAAGATGCCGCATCGACAAAGTGTACATTTTGAGTAGGGTTTTGACTTTGTGTCTTTGGCGCAGTGTGCACAAACAGTTTCCGCTTCTTTTGCTTCCTCTGTCTTCTTGTCTTGTCTTTCTTTTTCTTTGTAGGTCGGGGTCTCCTTAACCTCTTCTTTCAAAAAAATAATAATTAGAAAAGGCTCTCGCAACCTTCATTATTGTAAGTACGGATTGACTAGAATTTTTCGTGCGAATCGAAGAATCTTAATCATGATGAGACTCGGTCAGGCGCATACTCTGCCACTTTCGATCCGATAACTTCGATGATTGGGAAGTTCCGACTCTCGAAATAACATAGTTTATTCCAAGTTTGCTAGCGACTTTTGCTAAGAAGGATTAGTCGGGGGATATGAAAAGTAATCCCTTCCATCTGAACAGTGTTTGTTTAGGGTTTTTTGGCGCATGTGGCTTGCACTAATGCCTCGGAAGACTCTACGCGTGATCGACGTGATGTCACTTCTCAAATCTGCCTCGGTGGTTCTCAAAGGCTTCCTGTCCAGTGTCCTCTTCGTGGCTTCGATGGATGTGTAAAAATGGGAGAGGAGATGGGGGTTGTGAAGTCGGTAGCCCATCTGATCAAACATCTTCACAGCAGACAACTATCTCGGATAGAAAGGCAGCAACATCGATGGGCATACCGCACTAGGAAAGAAGAGGTCGATTTGAGGCCTCCTTTCCAATAGTGGTCTAGCTTCTCATCAGACCACCGATATTTTGGTTCCATAACCGAGATAATGGTCGTGATGTTTGCTCTCGGATGTGAGTGTTGCCCCTTTCTTTTGGTAGTGGGGTGCGTACGCACTTTTAGCCTTGGTCAAGCTACTCAGCGTGCGCTGTCAGCCCCGGCTTATCCACAAATGTTCAGAGAAGTGCACTTTGCTCATGGGCTTGGATTCTAGGGTTCTCGCTTTCCTCGCCGGGGGAGTTAGACGGAATGCTATAGATTTCTTGATTGCGAAATGACACCAGGCTCAATTACATGATCGTAATGTCAAGGTCGGGCGATTTCTTTGTCACTGGTATAGAGCGTAGTTATTGAGGCCGAGCCGCTGGCTCGCTTTCGGGCCCGGGCCCGATTCCACGGATTCGTATTGATTGATCGAAGCATGGTCGATGTAATATTTCTTCTAAATTTAATTTTTAACGATAATAAATGTAAAGTAATCGGGGATATTTTACGAAATAATCACCGTGTGATTTAAACCATGCTCAGGCTTGATTTCTCGTAAGCATTGAAAAAACTAACGACTCTCGGCATGGGCCCGACAAGAAATAATTATCCAATTATTTTATGCGTCCCCAAATTCAATCGTTATTTATAAAAAGCGATCAGGTGCCCTAGCAGTGCCTGCAGATAACAAATCCGAGAAGAAAAGAGTAAAATTGAGGCTGTTATCAGTGATGACTTTTATTTACTCTATTTTCTTTTTACTACCAAGTACAACTGGGTGTCAAAGCTATTGCTCTCATGCCCATCATTATAGGGCCTGCGATCAGTGGATGAGATAAGATGAATGACAGCCATTCACTGAAACGCCATCTTAACGATAAGGTTTTTCATGTGGTTGAATCAAGTAAATCTCGTCCATTCATAACAGTTATAGACCAGATAAGTGTAGTGAAATGGAATGCCTGTTAATTCTGCAGAGCTCCCTCCCGAAACTCACAAAATAAGGAAGAAAGAGTAGAGTGAAAAGAAAAGAAAAAAAAAAAAAAAAAAAGTATTAGGCTTCTTCAGCAGATCTCTTCAGCTGCAAGTTGCCTCCGTAAGGAGCACAGCCCCCGCTCAGCTATGGTCGCACCATTCAGCGGTTTTGAAATCGTGTATTGCATTCCCAGTCACCCGCAAATCAAGCGACATCACCTCCGTTGCCGGCAACGGTTGGAAGAGTTAACTGCATGTGCAGGTATCCCTTTTATAATCCTTAATCTTAGAAAGATCAAAGCCCAGTTTAAAGTATTTATGACTCCTGATCTATTAGCTAGATTGTTGATATTTATGTTTGAATTCTGTGCACAAACAGGTGATGGCCCACTCAACTGGTTTGAAGAGTGTTTGAGACTCCTCCTCATACCTCTCCTCCATTGACCGTCGGCGTGTGTCAAAGGAAATCGTCTACCCTCTCTCCGTAATGGATGGGTTCCCCTGTTTGCACTCGACTCCGCGGGATTCATCTCAGAGATAACAATAGGTCCCCTGGATACTTTGGTGGTCGTTGCCGGACCATGTGGAAGCTACCCGTGTTCGGTTGTAGCCGACGCTTCCCTGTAGCCATCAAGGAGGTGGAAGTTGTTGCCGGGCTGCTTCCCGACTATTTCATCAGAATCAATCGGATTCGACAACGCCTAGATCAAGTACAATGTATTGATTTCATCGCATGCGCGTCCCGAGAGCACCAGCTACTAAAAGATGCAATCTTAATCCAGACAACATAATCAATTCATTTCTGTTTGCTTTTTCTTAATTTGTTTCCTAATCTCGGTTTTAGCAGAGTTATATTGTTCGTAAATCTTTAAATGGATTCGAGTGCTGAGCAGCGTAAGAGAATACACAATCGTGATCCGGATTGTTTTTATGTTGGTTATCACAATACTTATATGATGCATAAATTAATGATGATAGTAATTGAAGGTGAGCTAACTCCTGGAGTCGGCGTGCATAAAAGACCTCGGTGTAATGTGGACGTTCTCTGCCTCTTGTGGACCCAGTATCTATAAACGACATCCTAGCATACTCTCATCCGAGCACAAGAGAAGCATCCCTAGTTGTATCCCAGCTTCAACACCGACATTTTTTCCCACTTACTCACAGCGGTTATCCAGTTTTAAACACACTATTGCGTCATTCGACAGGGATTTCGGTGAGGCTCATCCTGTGACTATTATCGGCTGAGCACGCTTTCCCACATCTCAATTGCCTATTCCGGTAGAAGATGACAAATCATTACTTATATTACATTTAACCAAATATTGCCGAATATCAGCAGCATACATCTGTTCTGTGAGGGATGCATCACTCTTGAGTGTACTGGCTAATGTCTTAAGGATATAAAAATTGAACACATTGTTTCTAAAATGGTCATGTCTAGACAAGAGCTAGTTGGTTTTGTTCAAGTACTTGTGTCGCATAAGAGCTTAAGAGGTTTCACCCCCTAGAGAGTTAGAAACCTTATAGGTGTAGAGTAATCCTTGTTAAGGAATCGCGTCCAAATCCTTATTGATTTGTATAGTCACCTTCGTAGAACTGTGGTAAAATATAATCGTAATTCAAGTGAAGAGTTCTCTTTCTTCTTCGCTAAATATCTACTATTATTATGATAAATTAAAGATTCTTTCCTCGGTGATCAACCCGTTAGTCACTTACTCTTACAGACACATCTCGGCTTACATTGACATACCTCGCAAGAGTGCAAACCTATCCCGGCCGCAGCTTTGCGCAGGAGATGCTCTTGGATGCTGCGGCACCAAATTCCAAGTGAAGGTATTTTTGAAGATTGCTTGAAAATTATCAAGGTTCGGTTTTTTTATTCTATATTTGAACAATGGTCGCATTTGGAGAAGACTAAAAAATTTTAGAGAACATCTATCCCACAAATAAAGATAAAGAAACAAAGAAGAAAATACTCACATAGACGTCACAAATCAAGGTAGAAAAGTTTACAAGAACCAATTTAAACTTGGCCTATGGAGCACGGATGCTTCTTTATCCACTGGAACGTAAAGAATCTCTACTAGTTGAGAAGCGTTGGAACAAGATGAATAGTTCATGTCTTGCTCGACACGAGTGGGCGTTTGTAAACCCAGCAAGAGTTAATTATCAACACAGACAGTCATCGATCCGAAAAGCTTGAGTCACCTTGTGAATAACGCAATAACAGGATACATCTTGTATGAATTTGTGATCGCTTATAACATGAGCAGAAAAAGTGCACCTACAGAGCACCTGCATTACATAATAACTACCGGTTGGTTATTCATTTACAAGATGTTCTCCGACAAAGCTTGTGTTTGATTTTCTTCCCCGTATGAACCCATGTGTTTATACTGCTTCTATTTGCAATTCGTGTGATCGCCTAAACCCTAAACAAATGTGTCAGCATGAGCATTTTTATAAACATCCGGAGAGATCAATTCATAGCTTCCAACCAGAAAATGGGCCATCCCGTACTCGCCGCGTCACAAAGAGGAGAGCGCCGATTCAAGTGGGGCTAAGGAAAAGGTGTTGAGACCGTAATAATTCCTCGTGAGTATAGTATCTCGACTTCATAGTCGCAAAGCACCTAGGAGTTTGCAAGAGACGAAAGCTTTGAGCAGCCAAAGTCGTTAATCAGACACGTATTTTTCCATCGGTGATCCCATTGCAAGACCTAATTTGCTGTTAGTCGCAGGACAACATACCGGCTCACATGAGACTGAAGGTGAAACGGGAAGAGGTAACTCCATGGTATTTATGGCGAAAACGCTCACCATTATTTCATTTAATGCTTTTATTCTATTCACGCTTTCTTAATGTGAGAAGGTATCGCCGCAGCGGCTCATTTATTTGGGTAAATTCAAGAGGTGAGTGAGAAATCAATTTAAAACCTCTAAACAAATGTGTCGGGCATGAAAGCACTACTGAACTAAGAAACGTCGCCGTCAGCTGCTTTAGCGATAGGAGGGAAGCAAGAAAAGGTGTTGATACTGCAATAATTTTGGGAAAGAGGCCCGACTTTGCAATGGCGAGATTCAGAAGAGATTTAGAGTTTTTTCGGAGAGCTTGTAAAGTCGCTTTCGGCATCGGTGATTCCGTCGTCACCAGTAAGACTCCATTTATACAAGATTTAAACGCACTGGCTCATGAAAGAAGAGTAGTAAATGGTGAAATAATCGATTTGGAAAAAAATGGTAATCGGCATTAATGTTTATGGGTGAAAACGTTTCAATTATTATTTCCCCATTTAATGAATCGCCTTATATTCCTATTCACGACATTTAATGTATCGTGAGGTGTACCGCCGAGTCGCGATCGCACAAAACCCCGGGAGCATCCCCGCTTCTTGTGTGTTATTGCACCCTGGCGTACGCAGCGCCATGGCGCTATATTGCGCACGTTTTACCGCGCCGTACCTTGCGCAAGGGCAATGCCGAGTCGCTAGCAGGCGTATGTCGCCTGCGGTAGGTCAGACGCTGAGTAAAACAATGCCGCAGTCGCCAGCGACGCCGAGTACGCCACGATGCCGGCCATTACATGGCCTGGTAGCGCTACAAATAGCGCAGTCAGCATGCGCCAACGGCACGCCTGCCATTGTCATGGCCTGGTAAAGGCCGTAATGAGCTGTGCGTTGCTATTGCGTCGGCATTCATTGCGGCCATGGCCCTGCAGCAGCGCTATCAACGAACGCAGTCGCATGCCACCGGTCGCTGCTCAGGTCGCTGCTCGTGCAGAGGGTTAAGCCAAATGGCGCGCAGCAAGATGTTCATCGGTATGCGCATTACACAGTCAGCGCTTGCAGAGGGGGCATAGCGTATATATTTAATGGTATAATGGCCATATTCGGCAGTTTTGCAGAGTTACGCAGGCGCAGTCGCATGTTACGGCATGCGCGCAATAATCTCGCTACCCAAAAAGACAAATGAAGCCGCGGCTCGCATGTTAATGATTACGCGCAGCCACTGGGTTAGCGCTTCAGAGGCCCGCCAGCCGGTTGGCATGCGCCAATGGTACGCGTAATAATATCGCTACTCGTGGGAAAGCCACAAATAGCGCAGGCATGTGCCATCGAGATAGCGCATGCTATGCCCTGGCAGGGAAAAGTTACAAATACGCAAAGAATGTGCCAACGGCTGGCGTAATAATCACGCTTCGGTAGCAGGTTACAATGGCTGCCGCTGGCGTTAATCGGCGCAGGGTCGATTTCCAGCCGCTGGCTCTTTGCGTTGCTACGGCGTTATTTACGGCGCAGGTCAGTGACTAGCGAGCTAAATAAGGCAGGCGCGATCGGGCATGGCGCCGCGCTAGCCGCTAATGCGGGTCAGGCATGTCGGGCCATTAATGAGGCGCTTGCCGTTTGGCGCTGCTTGGCGTGGTCGCATGATCTGCCATCAAAGAGAAGCGCTAGCCTTGGCTATCGGCGATTTCATTGGCAGGAGGGGCGGCACATGGCTGGCATAGCTTTGGCTTGCGCAATGCGATTTCGCCATTTCGCACATGTGCGTTGTGCCAGCGTAGTGTATTGGTTACGGCGCTGATTAGCGAGCTGTAGCGCGGCGGCAGGCTTAACGCTGTTCGGCTAAATGGCTGGCATGATCTTCATATGGCGGTGCGCTAGCGGTTGGAAAAGGCATAAATTGGCGCTGTTATGCGGTTGAATGATATTATTGGCATTGCAGGTGCGCTAGCTTGGGCTAGGTGTGGCCGGGCAAGTGGAAAAGTGCTAGTATGGGTTGGCATGCTTTTTGGTGGCCGCATGATTTGCCATCAAGGCGCGCAAGCTTGCGGCTAGGTTGCGTTATCGGCGACGAGTAAATTTCTCGTTCGCTTTTCACCTCAATTTGAAAAATACCCCCATATTAATGACTACATGCATTAAATGTCCTAATAAACGTGTCATCAGACATTATATTGGGGCCTTACGATTTTACCCTTCGTTTAAAAACCACCATCAACACCATGATTAAGCATTAATGCATCGACAGTGATAAGATGATATTAGGAACACATTAAAGATTGGCAGAGCTGTAGGAGTTCAGAAGATGGATCGTCTGCAAGTGAAGCACACGATTCTGTTTCAAGAAGAGATCGCCACAGACAGTATAGAGCTGACTGGTTATGGGAATGCCTAAGAGTAACGCTGATCAGCAGTAGCACAGTGTGCTTGCCGTTACGGTTCTCGTCAATGATATGATTGTCCTTATTGAAGCAGCAGCAGCGAGATACAACAAGACGTGGCGGTAATGAAGAATCAGGATGATGCTTCGCTAATCGCGGATACTTGTCGCTATTATGGCTGGTACATGTAGAAGTTATCGAGCAAGTACGCCCATACGCGGATCGCTTTCCTCATGGCTCTGAAGAGCTTGATTTGATAAAGTATGGGAAACAATCATACCGCAGGTGATTGGGATAGTACCGTGACAAGACGGGCGTTAAGAGTCGGGCGCTCTGTACCTACTATAAAGAAGACACCATTTTCAATTTTACTTAAGTTAAGTAAGATATCGCCAAATGGGTGTTCTTAAAAGCAATCACCCATGGTATCATGAAGGGGCACACGCCATAATCCCAAAATACTTGATTGGGAGTACAACAACAAAGATGTCTATTTCTGAACACACGCAGAGCGCAAATACCAAGTAATGCTATGGCACACGTATACTCGCATTATCCACGCAGAAGTTGCTGTATTGTTGATTCAACAGCGACTTGTCGGGCGTTATTGCCGCGAAGTTAAGCATTTGTGAACATTATATTAAGGAAAGAAAACAAGAACAGCTTTGGTATACTTTATCCATAATACAGTGGAGTTCTTCGATTTACGCTCAATTGATGTTTAAATCCTTTCCAATAACGGTCATTGTGGGGAGGGAAATAAATTAGTTTGTCGTCATTGATGACAGGCAGAGAGGCATAGTGATGAATTCTATGAGGATGTGGAAAAAGTGTAATCGGCGATAAATCGCGTAAAGATCAAACTACTCACGCCGACAATGCATGAGAAGTACAGCAAGGGACTACGCTCTTTTCATCGTGATAAAGAGTACTCACGCTTAAGAAGACACCACAAGAGAATAAATAACGATGAACGCATTTTCTAGAAAGAAGGCACATGTATGTTATCGCACGTCGATTAGTTGCGCTTTGGGTCGGTGCGCTTAGCATGCTCGCTCAAAGTCATCGCCGCATAGAAGGTAAAAATCCTCCATGGAGAAGTGGTTGGTAAACTCGCTTACTATGACTCAATTCATATCTTTTAAACCCCGCGGGTATCATGTAGTGAAAAAGAAGTTGATAGCCATGCCATGAAAGGAATTCCGAAAGGGTTCAAAATTTGGAATCTAGTCAGTAGTTAAGATATCATGAGTAGATGTCGGATGAGATGTCTATGGTAGTCTGGGGTTTCAAAGAGGGAGAATGTAGTTAATCATTAATGAGATTTCTGCGTATATGGATGCAACTCCACTGTACAGCTTGGGGCCGCATTCGTTCGCACACACGTAAATATATCGCCCGCAAGAGAGGTAACCATCGGGGTTCCACGATAGTGATATCTCCATTGAGAGGAACAAGAGTCGCGAGAAGATACAGCATCGCCACGGAGACATAGAAACTGTTAAATCGGTGAAGATCAAACAGAAGCTCGTTAGACGAATGATTACTATGCATTACGTTTTGTCAAGATGGTACTTACTCTATTCGCAATGGGCAGTGTAAAGAATGGGAAGGGACGAGATGGACAAGTAGTCGGTACATGGATTCTATGAGCTCGCCATAGGCAAGTGGGTATATGCTAAGAAAGAGTGGATCTCTAAGTAATGAGCTAGGTTGGAGTGCCTGTGGATTGACACGGTGTACTCTCTCGGGTAAAACACTCATCAATCCATATTTGTTATTCTTGCAATAATAATATGATTAGACCTAGTTCACATATTAAGACGTCGCTCTACAATTTATGAGAATTATATACTGCCGGTAAATTAAGGTTATTGGAAAGATTGTGTATAGTGGTCATATTACATTACGGGTATAATTTACCAGTTTATGATACAAACATATCATTTCATTTAATTTATCGTGGTATATTTCAAGAATCTACGTTGATGGGGTCTTCATTGTGATGTCGACATGACAGCTTATCAAAGACACACAGAAAGAGATTGATACTGTCATCCGAGTTTGAGATGAAATATCTAGGAGAGGCTAATAAGATTCTCGTATGGAGATTTCAACACAGTGGTAAGTAGTTTGTTTACAAGGCATATTTGGAAGAGTTACAAAGTTTGGTGTCCACTTTAAGGAATTAACCGCAGCAGCCTTTGCCGCCATTTTGCTGAATGCTCGTATGTCTCCCACTACAGCAGTATGGCGGCCCAAGTCCCAGGTCTTGATGTATATGATGGTAGTAGCGCCTCCGATATCGCCGCTATTCTCACAAACCCTCGCAGTGATTGGGCATGCCGCGGAAATGCTTTGATACGCTTGATGCTATTTGGAGCTAAAGATAGAAGAAACAATCAAGTCAGGTGTCGGGTATGCGGGATACTATGCCAGGACAGACGCAGACGCTCAACTGCGGTACGAGCGCCAGTTTTTGGCTCGAGACGGCAAAGTCATCCATGCAGGTTTTTATATATATAAATAATAGAAAAATAGCCTAAGGAGGGGAGGAGAGGGGTTTGAAGGGGTTTAGGAGAGTTGTGAGACACCAACAACCGCAACAGGTAGTTGTGATAGTTTGGGCCAGTGCATGAGCTCGCTGTGGGCATCAGTGTATCATGCTAGAACTCAAACATATAGATGAAAGTTTCACTACAGAGAAATTCAAGAAAGAAGAGCATTCTACTTCATAATATCGATACCAAAGACAATCCATTGATATGTTGATTGTGTAAGATCGATCAAGTTTGACATCAGCTCGAAATTGATCCCGGCACTCCGCTCGTGCCCTTTTGCGTGTAGGTTCTAGACTGTCTCTAGCAAAGTGCCATTCAGAGAATTCACGGCTCGATTCTACACAGATGGCGCAGCGTTTTCAGCGTTTCCATCGAGCAGATGGAGGCATTTGCCCACAGCGCCTCATACGAATGCATGATCCGAAAAGGAATTATTGGTAGGTCGCCTAGCTTAGAAATCTAGTTAAGAAACCAAGTATTTGCGTCCTAAGTATAGCAAAATCCAAGAGGTTTGTCTCTAGAGTATAGGAAACCCTATAGCTGTAGGAAAAATCCGCATAATTGATGCATAAATATCATGTAGAGAACTAGAGAAAATACCGTAATTCCGCAATATTCTCTCTTCGCTTGCTTTGCACCTATACGGATATATAAATTGCTTGTATTTTCCTCAACCTCCTTTATATATATCAATTTTTCGATATTGGATACCCGTAAAAATAAGCAAAATCTATCCGCAGGGCTTTGGGGCGCCACTGGGAGCTCGCACGCTTCGCCAAATCCATCATTTCCATTATAAAAGATAAAGTATTAATAACTTTTGCCACTACTTTCTCGGGCTTCGATGTCATATACTCCGTCATTTTTTGCGTTTAGCCTTGAGATACCTATTTTCCCGTGTATCCGCTGCGGAATGAAGCAGGAGGTTACAGCCTCAACATAAATTTGTTACCCAGTTCAAAGACTCAAGTGGTGCGCGCGATAGCCATTAATAAGCAAGGAAGATACGGTTCCAACTAACATATTATGTGAGTTTTTCTATGCTGCAAATAATTTTACAAGCAACGAGGCTTGATAAAGTTTATGTTATTAGGATGGGTCGTTGTCCTTGTCGTAGGGATTTTCAACAAGAACCAAAATAAAACAAAACAAAGGACAAATTCTGACAATAATAACAAATTTGAGAAAAGGCCGTTAGCATTGATAACACTACGAACTCTTCTTTTGTTCGCTTAATTCAGAACATCAAATTTTAGTCCTGACATTTGTTATTACATTAGGCCCAAATCTATGGATGAGATGAATGACACTTTCACTGAAGGCCAATCTAGTGATATACTCCCATGTGGTAACCAAATTTAGTCCATCTAACTCCTAGTCTGACGGCTAAGAAAATATCAGAAATCATAAGATAAGTGTGCAGAATGCCACTTTTGAGAATTTCTCTTTCCTAACTCACACAAGAAAGAAAATAGAAATGGCTTTCTTCAGTGATTTCCCTCGCAGTCGCCTGTAGTGGTCACTCGCTTTCAAGACACAGCGGCTTGAAATCTGCGTTAGCTGCATCTTCTGTTACCCGCAAACAAACGACATCACCTCCGTTGCCAGCAACGGTGGAAGAGCACTGTATGTAGTATCCTTTATAAATTTAAATATTCGCGAGTTTATGACTCTGACCTATTATTAGATTGTTGATATTTATACTGAATCGAGCACAAATAGTGTGGCCACTGGCTCTGAAGTTTGATCACCCTCATACCTCCTCCATTGAGTCGTCGAGCGCCTCTCCGTATCGGATGGGTTCCCGTTTGGAATTTCGACTCCGTAAACTCATCTCCAACATATTCCTGGATATTACGACGGGCCGCCACGGGACTACGTGGAAGCTACCCATGTCCGTGTCGAGGTTTCCCAGCCAAGGAGGTAGAAGATTAAGGCTGCTTAATCCCGACTATTTCATCGGTAGGTTCGACAACGTTCGTCGGCCAATGGAGAAAATAATAGATAAAGCCTGAGAGCAATTTCAGTTACTAAAGATGAATCTTAACAAGGAATATATAATCCTACCCATATTGTCCTTTCTTTTTAATTTCTTCAATTTTATGAATTATGCTATTGTGTACGAGCAATGATAATAATATCGTCTATATTACCAGGTTTACCTGTGTTCGTTACTACCAGCTTTTCGTAACGCATCCAGTGGTTGTGGTGGATTTGTATGTAAAAACACGGGTAAAACTTGACAAAAGTTGTGAAGCAAGGAATCATATAAAATGATTTATAAGTATCTGTTCCCTTAAAAGTGTGAATTACTGATACTAAATTGTAAACACGCATTTCGACATTGAAAATTAAATTAATAAATCGTGACGCAGTGGTATACATCCCATCGCAGATATCAATACTCCGGGAGCTTATGGCGTAGGGAGCAGCAGGTTTTATTTCGATACAAATCAATGTTGAAGGACGTTTCAAGCAGCGGAAATCCACCATGGTTTTATCTTGGGTCAACATGGATGGGATTATTATTTGTATGAAGCCTAAAGTAACTAGTTCATCAAGAACTTCATTGATCGCCCAGCAATACGGGCCATACTAACCCCGATACGGATATCAGATTTTGCCAATCTCGATATTGCACCTTGATATCTGGTCTAGTTCGACATAGACATCTAGGGTTTTCACCTGCTGATACGGATAAAACATGCTCCAGTTCTGAAACAGTGGTTGTTGGGTATGTACGATAGGTACGTTATGTGGACAGACTCCTAAGAATCCAAAGATTTATATAGCTTCTATAATGCACGGTATTATGAGCCTCGATAAAGTCGGGTTTCGCCAAAAATAGCCAACGTTTAACGATACGCACACGCATACCCGCTTTAGAAATGCTGAGTTCCTGAGATAAATTCCCGCCACTATAAAATAATAAAATTTGCAGTTTTAGGTTAGGTTGTATGTTTGTGCGTAATATATACTAAATATCATTCACCTATTTCATTTTTTTTTGGTTCAGGTGCTGCAGTTTCGCTTAAGAATTTCCGAACACGCTGAACGATACGACGCTGTGATTATACGGATTTCAGGAAAATGCAATTGGGTCAAGACCCGCCAACGGCCAGATACGTGAGGGTAAACCGCATACGACGCGTATAATTCGATTTACAAATATTTAAATTTAAGACGTATATATTGTCGTATATTCATACCTATATAATCTTAAAATTAAAATACAAATATTTATACATATATAATAGATATAGTCTATTTATACTCCCGCGCATATATAACAGTTAAGTTACTGTAGAGTATAACCCACAAAAATCAAATATAATATGCATTAAGCAATTAGATGTAAATAATTTACCTAATTTTATAGTGTTAAATATCGATCTAATTTTACAACTACTGAAGACATCTCTGTGTCGCTAATATCTCAGTTGATGGCGGGATTTTAAACAAGTGGGTGTCGCAGTTCCCAAATTAATTCTATTGTCACTACGATACATTTATTGGAATATTTAATGCATGTGGCCGGGCATTTCCATAGGGGTATTTTTTTGTCTGCGCTAATGAATCAAATCCTAATTCTTTCGGTATTAATGGCAAGATGCTGCTTATTATTTAGTTTGCTAGTGTTGCTAAGATAAAGAATTTATTTCGCTCTCGCCTTTAGCATAGCTGTCAATACAAATGCTAGCTCAGCATGCTGAATTATATTGCATTTCCGCGTTAAGGGTAAATTATGTTAGCTTATTTAATGAGCACATTTGTTAATGGTAATATGCTGTCTTCATCGGTATGCAAAGAAATGCCAAATTATAAATCGCATCATTATTCACACATGCCAAACATACTTTCGTTTTTTGTCATATGCTACATTTAGTTAAATCCTACCTATCTCGCATAAACTATGCAACCTACAATGCGATGTTATCGTTTGTCCATGCCAGCCATGCATGCCATTGATACGTAGCTTTTGTTCCGAGCTGTGAACCTACTCGATTAAAAACAAGGTGATAGCATAGCGGATATAAAAAATTATTTTAAACTATGAAAATCCTTCCAAGTACATTCAAATAGAGTGATATGCTCTTCCGTACATACGGATTATCACGCCGCCATCGCCGCGATATGATCATTTTCGCTTACGAGATTTGCGATTTTGAAGATAAGGAATTCGCATTGTCACACTATTCTCGCCGCGCGATTTAAAATGTGCGTATCTCCCGCGAGAGCGCTCGCCACATTATAGTGTCCACTGGTAAGGTATGCATGTTTATATGAAAGACTTTTAAAATATGAAAATCAGATCTACTTCATATTAAAATGTTATCAGACTCGCTTGCAGGTGACAGATGTCAATTGATGTCGATGCGTTGCCGGATGACTACAGTTAAATTCTTCAACGTCTTCTGGGCTGACGCTACTAGGTTTGTTGATCACACGGCAATGAATGCACCAGCTAGATCAAAACTGGAATATAGTTTCATGGAACGTATTTATCGTCGGCATCGCACAGCGATATAACGATCGAATAAGGTGAGAAATCGAATGTCAGCTTTGAAAAATCGACATAGCGCTTGACAATCGATCGGAATTGTGAGATCACAAGAAGCTCAATCGCGCTAATACCGCTGTCGCGGAAATTATCAGCTTATCAGCGATCATTGATCCATCGATCGCGCGATTGCCGTGAACTAGACGGTTACATCGATCAACGTGATCGTAGTAATATAAAGAATGTTTCGATCGTGGATCAGCAGCTTCTAAGCGGTGTTACTGACAATTGGACACAACAGCTACCGCGATCGGTCAGACCGTTTTCTTCGCGCCGCCATTTTAAATTTATCAAAATCTCTTCCGTTCGACAAATTCTTCACATGCCAGAACATACACCCATCACCGCTTTTTGGATGCACAAAATAAGTTATCGGCAACAAAACTGCCTGCTATTTCTCACCTGTCATGTTGATAACACGATCGCACCTCCAAAAAAATATTATTCCAACTGTAAAACTGTAAATTTCATATCGTAAATGAAATGCAACATAACGCCAAAACGCATACTGACGCTGGCACCTTAAGAAAGATATCATCAAAACAAATTTTGTAACCAGTTGACGCGGCTGCGATAAAGCACCGTTGGCTAACGGCATGGGGGCTGAAATCCAGGGCTATAGGATTATTAGGGTAAATACAAGAGGGATTACACTTATTAGTTACGTTATTAATCAATCAAATGTATGATATTATGCCGCGCGTTACATCGGTTGCGATCATTGTTATTAAATCAGTTTACGATATTGTTATCATCACTCCGCCTGTTTATATTAGTTATATGAGCACGTAAATAGAATATCGCCGCCGGACGATATCGCTTCGCTGCAATCGGGTTATTACTGCCGGGACAGTCGGTCGGAAGAAAACCGCCGCCAGCCACTCAGTTAGTTGCCGAGTAAGACAGTCCGTACGCCGCTGTCGACGCCATGCCGACGCCACGATTTTAGTAGCAACTGCATCTAATCCGCAAACGCACACTTAAAAATACCGCTGACGATTTTTCGCCGACGCAGCATCTACGATTGGCCTTTCAAATTGTCGACATTTAAATCCCTGTCGATATATCGCCGCATTGAGATCTTCGCCGCTTCTGGACATCGCATTGATGTGGCACTATCGATCGAAGTCGCCGACGCGGGCGATCACGCAGCGGCATCGACTAGGGTCGACGCGGCGTTGGTCGGCCCCGATGTAGAAAGATCGACCAAATTATTGACGGGCAAAGCCAATAAGGATAAATGTCGAGATTTTAACACGATGTGGCGCTTTATAGTTTGATGTAATCGAGCATCAAAGCCTGATACCACGCAGGCATCAATCTAGTTGATATATTTCCACGGGTTCGTTTGATGTATCTTAACTTTTTCTCAAAATTCAAATGAAATTTGATAAAATAATATAACACTTTAAAATTTGATATACCATAATATCAACGGCTATGAGGCTTTATCAAAATTACGTAACACGAAGCATAACTTTTTCTCGGGTGAGATACTGGGTGAGAACGGGGTGAAGGGATACTGCTCTTTTTGCGAATCAGATCTCACCGGCCTCACATGTCGGACGCCGAGCCGCTTACGCTTTGCCGCCGCTAATTTTTTTTTTGAAACCTTAATCATTCTATTTGCATCAATCTGTTTTTAGTCTGAAATTTTATAGCCGCCGCGCCGCATCTTCTCTCGGTCTCGCAAATACTCGTTGTCGTTTTTTCTTGAGCATTTCTGAAGAATAATTTTGTCGGGATTGGCACACGGTTTTTATGAAATTTAATATTTTTTGTGATCTTTTCGAATTTTTTTGTATTTTTCGAGGTCTCAAAGAGTTTGTTTGTAGGGTGTGGCACTCATTTGCGATCATGACGCAATATTTTACATTACTAAACTCGACATGGGACACTCCGCTATTTATGAAGAAAAATTTTCAAACCCTTTGCTAATATGCTGTGATCAACATCCTCGCAAATTTTTTAGCGAATTTTGTTTATCGCTCCCACCACATGATTGACGTGGAGAGTTCGTCAACCTGATCACCGGACTATTAATCGCGACATCGCCGACTGCGGGATTGAAATCAAAATCGGACCCATCCATGTTGCAGACAAGATCCAGCCAACAATTTTGATGATGTTTTTACCCCATCTTTTCGCCGGTATTCTCCCGCAACATTTTCATCAGCTTTACGTATGCAATTTTAGTAATTTCGTAAGGTATATTTATAAAATCTCGAATTAAGAATTTAGACTACAAGAATTGCGACACTAGACGTCGTTATAGCCGCTGACAGCCGATCGCGAATATTATCAAATACATTTATCAGCTCAAACAGCTTTTTCACCGAAATGGTTTTTTGAGTTTTCATTTCGTACTTTTTCAACGAAAACACGATCGTTTAAATTTTTCAAATTTGCACTCCAAAATAAATTGAACGAAAACACGATGAATACGATTTGCGTGTATTTTGGACTGAAGAACAAACAGCAATACGGTTTAACGCAAGTTCGTGAAGATGGTTTGGCCCACGCCCAATTTTACGAATCCTCGTATTAGAAATATTTATTGATATTCCCACAGCTAATTTTCTGTACCCCCCCACTAATCTCCTCTAACTGGGCATCCCTATATACAGCTTTGAGTAACCTCCTCTCGAGATGGATATTTTAAATGGCTTTATAATCGCATCAATTATGCGAGCGAAATCGCTCAGCATGCATACCGAATCAATTCCCGAAACGCTCTATTTTAATTATGCACTTGCTGGCTTTTACCCCCCGCATTAATCCAGCATGAAACTGTCCTTGCATACCCGGCAGCTAATTGTGAGATGGACCCAAAATATGCCTTCCATGATGACCGTTTTCATTCATGCTTCCATGGTAATTTCAGATGTCGGGCAGATCGATTGATGGTTGACAGAGCATATCGCATGACGCGAGGGATGGATATCGGCCGGCGAACGATTGACACTAAGATCCGATAAGCTTATCGAGTAGCTTAGCCGACCGTCGCAAAGACGCCGGCAAAAGATCTAAAACCGATTGAGGCGCGACATGCACCACTTCGACAGCAACCAACGCTGACTGCTGACGCACCAGAAAGCGTTGATCTCTTTTAATGACGGCCATCGTATGTGTCGGGTGAGCGCTGGCTGATCGGCGTTTATAGGAAACAGCTGCCGACGTACCTCTGCAGGGTGAGTGAGAAATCAAGCAACTCCCAAATAAATGTTGCACGGAGTTATTTTATAGATTCGAGATCAATATACAAGCAACCAAGAAAATCTGGGTACTGCCGGCCGGGCCGCAGAGAAGGGAGTCGACGGGGAGGAAGAAGAAGGTGTCGAGACCGCACAATCGTGAGAGCAGCGTCCGACCTGTCAGAAAGCGAAAGCTTAGAGCTTGCAAGATGAAAGCTTTTGATAGCTTGTAGTGCCGCCGAGAGAGTGTTGTATTTTTCCTGACCGGTGAAATCGTAAGACCTATTTCCCATACAAGTCGAGATCAAACACTGTCTCATGAGGCGAAGAGAGTAAAGGGTGAGCAGAGGTGGGTAATCGCGATGGTTTGGTGAAAATTACCCATTATTCTCATTTATCTGACCGCTTTTCACGCTTTCTTAATGAGTCGCAGTGTACGCCAGTGATCGCCAAACCAAAACCTGAAAAAGCATCCCCGCTCTGTGCTGGGATGTTCCGAAGTTGTTGCATCCGAGTAAACGGCGCCAGGCATGTGCCATTGGCATGCAATGAATGCTTGTCAGCGTCGCATTCGAGCGTTGGGGTGCAGATGCCGTTAGTGAAAAGTAAGGAATGCCTTGGCGGGAGACGGGCTCTGCAAGTTAGCTACAAATATATGGCATGTAAAGCCAATGGCAGGCTGCGCGCACGTCTGGCGGCAGTTGCACGCGCTTGTGCCGCGGGGCCATCATTCGTAGCGTAAATATACGCGCTTTAATGCCTGCGGTGTGTTGCATCGCGTTAGCCAATTAAATAAGAAAATGGCACGCATACATTGCAGTTATCCTGGTAAGAAATACAATGAGGCAGTTAAGTATGTTCACGGTGCGGTGTGTCAATCGTCGCTGCTTCCTGGGAAGGTTACGATGCGCGGTTAAAGATGCGCCGCTCGCCATTGCAGGCCGCATTCTGGTAAAGAAATACCAAATGGCGGTACAGCATGTGCCACGGTACGCGTACACTTGTAACGCTTCGTATACCGAGCGCGTTGGCATGCGCCACAGTACACGCTGCTCTGGTAGTAGGGCATCAAACGAGCGCAGCTCTATGAGTTGCAAACCACCGAGTGCGTGGCCACTAGCACTACAAATGTGATGCTACTACATACATATTTTTGGTACGCTCGGTATGCCTGTCCTCGCAGTGCTACCAGCGCTGCTGTGCCACGTGGTGATGCTGGCCACTTTGGGGCCACCCTATAGGTACAAATGGTGGCGCAACAACCCTACATGTACTACACTTTTGTGTACATGCCTGGGCCACACGCGCCTGGTGTGTGTGCTACTAAATAAAGTATTATACAGCCAATGGCACGCGTGACACTACTCGCGCTTGGCAGAGCTACAAATGTGACGTGTTAAGCATGGGTGCCATATAATGCCTTTACATAGTACTGCAGTGAGCTACTAAATGTAGCATGTGCCAGCATGTGCCACTGGCATGTGCCACTTAGTCGCGCCTGGGTATGAAAACACAAGGAATGAAGCGCAGTTGGCGATCCGCCATCGGTCCGCGGGCCTCTTTATCACTACTTTGCAGTGAAAAGCCACTACCGAGCGTAGCTTAAGCATGTGCCAATACATGCTGCCAGTATCATACTCTGTGAGAAATGCTACTGAGCGCTTGTTGGGCGATGAGCCAGGCGCGCCACCCGGTCACGCTCGGTAGAGGTACACACAGCGTGCGGGTATATGTACATCCTGGTAGGAAAGTTACCAAATGTAGCGTGTCGGGGCATACGCCAATGGCATGCGTGCCATTTGGCCTGTGTCGCATGGTTTGCAAGCCTATTAAGGCCGCCGTAGGGTGTTTACTTGGCGTGGCGTGATTAGTAAAGAGCAGTGTATTTAGCAGAGCAATGTGCTGTAGCATGATTATTGAGACGAGGTGCTGCCAGCTGCTACTGCTGCTTGGTAGCTGAGTCGGGCATGCTTCTGCTGGGAGGTGCAATAGCTTGGGCTAGGTGGCCGGCATGATGCCCATCGGCGGGGCTAGCATGGTTGTTGTTTTGGCGCTGCTTGGTGCGATTAGCTATTAGGCCAGGCAGTGAAGCGCACATGCATGCCCACACCCCCCCCCCCCCCCTTCTTCTTGGGGGTGGTGCAGGCATGCATGATGCAGAGGCCAAGCGGCGGAGGCGGGGCAGGCATGGTTGGTGGTCATGCTTTAGCTGCCCAAGCGCATGCTTGGTGTGATTGGGTGTATCTAGGGTCCAAGTAGAAAGTGCATATATGCTATGCTTATGTACGGGCTGATGCCATCGCGACTTTAGAATATATCATACATTGGTATACTTGGCGTGATTTGGTGTGTGATGCCACGCATTAGCCAAGGTGAGGCATGGATGCCCAATAAATTTGGGCTAGGTAATTTGCCATTGGCACTCCTAGTAATTAGGCTACTTGTCGCAACCCCACCTTGAAAAAAATACTCACCGGACTACATTCATTAAATGTCCTAGTCACAGACATTAGTTATTTGGGTTTTATTTATTCCTCGTTTAAAAACCACCATCGGTCCTCGGCGTAGCTGGGAACAAGCTTTGGTCGTATGTAAGCATAGAGACGTGTTTAATAAATTATCGCCACTAGGTCAGTAAAGAGAATTGAGGAGGCTTGTCCCACTTTTTATAAATAGGATTTGGAATCCTGTTTTGCCATTTTTGCATAAAATAAAGAGAGGCCGGGCGCACTGGGGGCCATGAGTTTGTCTGTCGGTGGACACCGGCCAATAAATCTCTCGCTTGGGGGAAAATGGGCTGGGGGCCGGGCAGACTGAGAGCCGAAGGCAGCAGCCGCGTGATTTCTGACGTGTAAACAAGGAGTAGGTTACTGCATATCAAAGCTCCTATTTTGCTCACGCGCGGCTCAGGGCATCCAGCAAAATGTGAGTGCTATGCCCTCATCGCTTCCTCTTTTTATACTAACGCACGCATCACTCCCCTCGTTGAGAAAAGGGTTCCTTGTTAGTTTTTTTGTTTCTTTTTCTTGCCTAATCATCCTCTAAACAAAGATAGTTACGAGATTCGACCTGCAAAGCACCTCTACTGTATTTAGCTACACGCATTTTTCTCGCTCATGTTAATCCTCTTTATATGTGTATAGATAGGAGAATCCTGATCATTTCCATTTAGCCTTCCAGTTTAACTTTTCTCGAAAGGACTTCTCAGACCGCGAGATCACCTTCTCTTGAGGAGGCATTGGTTGGGGATTGCCTTGTTCCATGAAGCTAGTGAAAACATTAAGACCCCCACGAAGGGTCGTGCATGTTCTGTCTCAACGCGGCGCGGGAGCGCCATGATTTGATGCGATGGTCGTGAAAAATAATGAGAAAACATTTCGAAGGAAGCATATGATGGAGTAAACAGTTGATAGCGCTAAGGTGAGAGGTCGAATGCCGGGAGCGCCACGCCGCGCAAGGATGGGGATGCGAGGAGGTCGCCGCCGCTGCAGTGCCTGACCGTCACAAACCTTTTGTTCTCCGAAGGATTGCCGTATTTTCAAAGATATTTAAATTTGAATAGGGATTGCGTTCCATCCTTCGAAAGTGGCTAGTTCCTCCTCTTCTACTTCCCATTTTTTATAAACTCAATCTTCTTCTTCTTCTCAAGAACATTTTTTCTCATATATTTATATATATATATATATATATATATATATATATATTTTTATTTTTTTATTTTTTGAAGAGGTGGTGGTATGATGAATGTTTTTATTGGTTTTCTCAAGTTCTGTCCCGATACTTCTCGCATCCGAGAATACTGAAAGAGATAAGTATGCCCCCTTTTTTACGTGAAAGGGAATCTCAGTGAGAAAACTGGGCAGTATTTCATCTGGGAACTCACAAGAGGGGAATTACAGCGGAAATAATTAAAAGGGGGAGTAAATGGGTCTGGCCCCCCTTTTAGTATTTCCTTTAACAATTCCTCTTAGTAGTTGTACTTCCCAAGATGAATACACCGCTTTTGTTTCTCCCGGGGATTCCCTTTCCCGTAAAAAAAAAAAACAAAGGGGGGGCATAAATACATCTCTTTTCCAAGCAAATTCTCCAGAGACGTAGAAATACACCGATATAAACCTGTAAAACCAATGCGATTCATCATACCACCACCTCTTTCAAAAAAATAAAAAAATAAACATATATATATATATATATATATATATATATATATATATAAATATATGAAGCAAAATGTTTACTGAGGAAGAAGAAGGAAAAGGTGAGTTTATAAAAAAAAAAATCTGGGAACTAAGTAGCCAACGTAAATAACAAAAGGGAGGAACTAGCCTCGAAGGATGGAGCACAAGTCCCCGGGCAAAGCTATCTTCAAGCACTTCCCCAAAGAATCCTTCGGGCAACAAAGGTTCCATTCAGCGGCTTTTAGCAAAGCAGCAACCTCAACATCCCATCCCGGCAGCCACAGCAGCAGTAGTGTCCTCCCCGACGACCATTCCAAAGATACGCCACCATGACCCTCCGTATCACCAACAACACCTTTGGCATCAACTTCAAAGGCTATTTCGCCCATCATATGCTCCTTCAATGTTTTCATCGACACTTCAAGAAAGTTTTTGATTCATCCGCATCAAAATCAAGAATCATGGCGCTCTCCTCCACGCCCACCGAACAGCAAGAGAGTCCGAACATGCACCTCGTTCTTCGGGGGGATAGATGGAAGGGAGGTCCTTAATAATTTCACTAGCTTCATGGAACAAAGATTCAATCCCAACCAATGCCTCCTCAAGAGAAGAAGATTGATCTCCGCCAATTCTCAAGTCCTTTCTAAAAAGTTAAAGGCACGTCCATCCCCGGGAAGGTCCCATCATACAATCGCAAAGAATGGGGAAAATGATCAAGTTCCATCCTATCTATACACATATAAAAAAGAGGATAACATGAACAGAGAAGAAAACATACCGCATGATTTTCTTAGCTCCAAATAACCCTAGTCTAGGTGCTTTTGCAAGAGCGATCTCGCGCCTTCACTTGGAGAATCTCACCGTTTAGAGGATGATTCGTCTCTAGGCAAAGAAAAAGAAACAAAAAAAACTAACAAGAAGAACCCTTTCTCAAACGAGGAGATGATGCAAGTCATAAGCTTGGGTATGAATACTAACCTTAAAAAAAAGGAAAGAGAGCAATGAGGGACATAACGCTCCAATTTTTAGCATGGATGATGCCCCGAAATCACAAGTGAAGGAAGGCAAAATAAGGAAACTTTGATATCCGTAGAAACACCTACTCCTCCTTGTTTACACCGGTCCCATCAAGTCACGCCGTATAACACGCCTGCCTTCTCCAACTTGCGCCTGGTCCCGCCACCAGCACGAATCGGGCTTTCTAATTTGCGCCTGGCCCCGCTGGGGCCTAGTACGCCCGCCCCAAACTCACACCAACTTCCCAATTGCGCCATTCTCCCCGATTTGTGCAAATCACTGTAGAGGCAAGGATTCCAAATCCTATTTATAAAAAGGTCGACAAGCCTCCTCAATTTCTCTTTACGATTTGTCACTGATAGTTTGTCACCATCTTATGCTTACCTCCCAACAAAGCTCCCGCTCCGAGCTTGCCAGGACTTAATGTTGATGGTGGTTTTTAAACAAAGGGTAAAGTCGAAAACCCCAAATAACCTAATGTCACCAATGACACATTTATTAGGACATTTAATGAATGTAGTCAGTAATTAATAGGGGGTATTTTTTCAAATTAGGGTTACAACAAACGAAACCCTAATTCCCTTCCGTGCCAATGGCAAATCATGTCAGCCACACCTAGCCCAAGCTAGCCGCGCCATGCCAAATGCGCCTTTCTTGGCCCTAGCTACGCTAATCACACCAAATGCGCCAAAGCATGCCAACCATGCTAGCCGCACCTCCGTGCCGATGGCAAATCATGCTGCCCACACCTAGCCCAAGCTAGCCGCGCATGCCAAATGCACTCGCCTTGACCTAGATACACTAATCACACCAAATGCGCTAAAAGCATGCCAACCATGCTAGCCGCACCTCCGTGCATGGCAAATCATGCCAACCACACCTAGCCCAAGCTATCCGGCGCCATGCCAAATGCACTCGGTCTTGGCCCTAGCTACGCTAATCACACCAAACGCGCCAAAGCATGCCAACCATGCTAGCCGCACCTCCGTGCCGATGGAAAATCATGCTGCCCACACCTAGCCCAAGCTAGCTCGCACCTCTATGCCAATGGCAAAGCATGCCGCCCATACCAAACGCGCTTTAAGCATGCCAACCATGCTAGCCGCACCTCCGTGCCAATGGCAAATCATGCCACCCACACTTAGCCCGAGCTAGCCGCTAAAGCATGCCAAATGCACTCGCCTTGGCCCTAGCTACACTAATCACGCCACGCTAGCAAGCCAAACACCCTTACAGCCGCGCCATGCCAAAGTAGCGCCCACACCTAGGCTTGCAAACTATGCAACCTAGGCCAAATTGGCCACGCATGTCATTGGCACATGCCAACACGCTCGCTAGTAGCTTTTCCTACCAAGACGCGACCCAAATTGGCCACACATGCCAACACGCGCGTCGTAGCTTTTCCTACTGTGAAGCCGACCCAAATTGGCCACGCATGCCATCGGGCACATGCCAACACGCTCGCTAGTAGCTTTTCCTACCAAGGCGCGACTCCTTAATTGGCCACACATGGCATTGGCACATGCCAACACGCCATAGTAGCTTTTTCTACCAAGGCGCGACCCAAATTGGCCACGGATGCCATTGGCAGACATGCCAACACGCTACCGGGTAGCTTTTTCTACCAAGGCGCGACCCAAATTGGCCACGCATGCCATTGGCACATGCCAACATGCTCGCCGGTAGCTTTTCCTACCAGTGACGGCCCTAATGGCCGAGCATGCCATTGGCACATGCTAACACGCATCGCCGGTAGCTTTTCCTACCAAGGCGCGAACCTAATTGTCCACGCATGCCATCGGGGCACATGCCAACACGTCACCGGTAGCTTTTTCTACCAAGGCGCGACCAAATTGGCCACGCATGCCATTGGCACATGCCAACACGCTACGGTAGCTTTTTTCTACCAAGGCGCGACCCAAATTGGCCACGCATGCCATTGGCACATGCCAACACGTCGCCAACACCGGGTAGCTTTTCCTACCAGGACGGCCCTAATGGCCGAGCATGCCATCGACACATGCTAACACGCATCGCTGGTAGCTTTTTCCTACCAAGGCGACCCTAATTGGCCACACATTCCATCGCACATGCCAACACGCCGGGTAGCTTTTTCTACCAAGGCGCGACCCAAATTGGCCACGCATGCCATTGGCACATGCCAACACGACGCCGGTAGCTTTTTCTACCAAGGCGCGACCCAAATTGGCCACGCATGCCATTGGCACATGCCAACACGCTCGCCGGTAGCTTTTTCTTACTGTGCTACGGCCCTAATGGCCGAAGCATGCCATTGGCACATGCTAACACGCATACCGGTAGCTTTTCCCACCAAGGCGCGACCCAAGTTGGCCACACACGCCATTGGCACATGCCAACACGCATCGGTAGCTTTCTTACCAGACATAGCCCTAATGGGCATGCGTGTCATTGACACATGCCAAACTCACACGCGGTGGCCTAACCCGCAAAACTGCAACTTACCACCAAGGCATTCCGCACATGCCAAACACATACACGGTAGCCGAACTTCCAAACCGTGCAACCTGCCACCAAGGCATTCTGCACATGCCATTGGCACATGCCATACACACACGCTGGTAGCCTAACTTGCAAACCGTGCAACCTACCACCAAGGCATTCCACACACGCCACTAGCAGCTCTGGCATTACCACTTGCACTCAAGGTGCAACGCGCAACAAAGGCATTCCGTACATGCCAATGGCACATGCCACACGCGCCACTAGCAGCGCCATTTGCACTCCGAGATGCAACCAACACTCGAGACATCAACACAAATCGGGGATGCTTTCCGGGGTTTTGGTTTGGCGGTCACATTTTGAAGCGTACACTACGCTCACATTAAGAAAGCGTGAAAAGGAATAAAGGGCCAATAAATGAGGAAATAATGGTGAAAATGTTTTCACCCATAAACACCATGCGGTTACCACCTCCTCCCATTATTTCACCCTTTACTCTCTTCCTTCATGAGGCCAGGGTACGTTTCAATCTCGACTTGTATAAATAGGTCTTACCTATTTCCACCGCACAACAAGTCTCTTGGCCAGGAGAAAAATACAACACTCGTAAAAGGCAACTTTGCAAGCTATCCAAAAGCTTTCATCTCTTGCAAGCTTCCTAAGCTTTCACTCTCGATACAAGTCGAGACACTACTCTCCTGCACTATTCGGGTCTCAACACCTTTTTGCTTCCCTCCCCAAATCAACCCTTCTCCTCCACTTTTGACCGAAACAAGTCTGGAATGGCCATTTCTTGGTTTAGGCCGGACTTGTACATATTGATCTCTCGAATCTATAAAGTGCTCACGTGCAAGACATTTGTTTAGGGTTTAAACCAGTTTCTCACTCACCTACCGATTTACCGAAATCGGCAAAACGATTTTCACCTATAAACACCCACCAACCGAGCGAGCTCACCACCGTCTAAAGATTACAATGACCAGGTCATTGGCCAAAGTCAACACTGATCAATGGTTAAAGTCAACACTGGTCACCAAAGTCAAACGGTTGGTTAACCGTCAAAGTCGTTGCATGTCGCACCTCCATCCGCTTTCAGTCTTTTAAAGAATGTCGCTAACCAATTCGACTACTGGCACTCAATCGCACTGCCATCCTGGTCTCTACCCGTATCCAATCCAATTCGCCAACCAAGATCCATCCATACTTGTCACCACAGGTCTGCACAACCATCAATCCACTGGCCAAAGATGCAGATTTACCATGGAAGCATGAATGAGCTTGAGTTTCATGCAAATCATCATGGAGGCATAAATTTTCAGATCCATCATGTTTAATTAACGAGGAGGTATGCAAGGACAGTTTCATGCGGATTAATGCTGGAGGCATTCAAAGCTTGACAAGTGCATAATTAAAATAGGAGGGATTTCATGCATTTTCAGAGCGAACTGATTCCAGCATGCATGCAAGCGATTTCATGCATAATTGATTGCAGTGCATATTAAAGCCATTTAAGTCCATCTCGAAAGGAGGTATAAAAGCTGTATAAATAGGGATGCCCAGTTAGAGGAGATGGAGGTAGGGAATACAAGAAAAGAACACTGTAATACGAATATCAATAAAATATTTCTCCCCAAGGGGATTCATCCGTGGACGTAGGCAAACCATGCCGAACCACGTTAAACCCGTGTCTCTTTATTTGTTCTTCAATTCGTCTCCTAACCCAAAATACACACCAAATCATCTATTCATCGTGTTTCGTTCCTTAATTTATTTTGGGTACAAACATTAGCGCCGAAACTAAGGGGAAATACGAGAAAAGGAATCGTGTTTTCCGTTGAGAAAAGTTGTACGAAATGCTTCAAAATTATTTCCGTGAAAAAAGCTGTTTGAGCCGTGAAATATCACCGTTAAATCAACCGATCGTGAATCAAGTAGTCAGCCTTGATCCAGTGATCGCAATTGTTGTAGCCCAGTCCATTTGATCGCAGCTTTCGTGACCGATTAATCGCGAATCTAGTTGATCGCAATTCTTTGTAGTCCAGATTCTTAATTCGAGATTTGCTAAAGCTATTACCTTCTGAAACCACTGAAATTGCATCACAACAAAGCCTGATGAAAATGTTGCCAGGACGTTCGGTTTCGCGAAAAAAGATGGCGTAAAAACATCATCAAAATTGTTGCTGGATATTCGATCTGCAACATGGCTGGGTCCAGTTTTGATTTCAATCCTGCAGTCTCAAATTCGATCGCAGCTGCTCTAATACAATATGCACAGTCACTTGATCGTAGTCTTCATCGGGGTCCATCATCATAGTCAGAGGCCACCTAGACTGACTCATTGGAAAGATCGCTAAAATTTTTGCCAGGATGTTCGATCATACAGCATATTCAACTTCAAAGTTTGAAAATTTTTGCTTCATAAATAGCTGAGTGTCCACATGTCCGAGTTTGAAGTATGTCAAAATCACTACCGTCATGATCGCAAGGTTGTCAGGTTGCTTACACCTCTAGGCGCTTGAAAACCCTCCTGAGAAGACCTCCAGAAAAGTATCGCAAAAAAGTTCCAGAAAAGATCACAAAAGGAGTAACAAAATTTCCGCATAAAAATTCGTGAGGAACGGTAATAGTCCAACAAAATTGTTGCTGAAATTGTAAAGAGAAAAGACAACAACCCAGAAAACTGTTGCAAAAGGTCAGAGAGAAAAGATAACAGCTCCAACAGCCGCTGCAAAAATTTCAAGACTAAAGGAAACAGTTCAGTGCAAACCGTGGTTAAAGGTTTCAAAAAAAAAAAAAAAAATTAGCAGCAGCAGAAGCTGGCGGCCCAAGCAGGCGGTCAATGCCAGCGGTAATTCCGGAAGCATCCATGACGGCCGATCCGTTCACCAACTTCTGTGGTGTCCTTCACCCACGTTACTATTTTTCGTCACCCAGCCAGTGGTCTCCATCACCCACGCGTTCTGGGAAAAGTTCTATGCTTCGTATTTACATCAATTTTCGATGCGCTTCATATACAAACCGTTGATATTCTATGGTATATCAAATTTCATGTTCTCATGACATCAAATTTCAATTCTCAGAAAAGTTCGATGCTTCTTGTTACATCAAACCCCGATGCCTCGCGTATATCAACCGTTGATGCTGTGGTACATCAAACTTTGATGCTCTAGGTTACATCAAACTTCCCGTAGGGCGCCACATAGCAGTGATGCCTTGTCACAGAAACATCGGCAAGATTTTGTCCACTTATTGACCGCCACGTCAATAATTTGTCCAGTTTAGTATGCCACATCATCATTAGGACCTAAGTTAGCATCAACCACGTCGGCCCCTAGTCCAGTCAAGACCGCCACGTCAAGAAAGTAGTCGAATCAAGATTCGCCACGTCAACGACTGTGTCCAACAAGAAGTGCTACATCAAGTGTCCCGAGTCGAGACCTCACGCCAGGCGGCGAGGTCCAATCAAGCCAGTGCCATATCAAGCAAAGTTTCGCGTCGACAAGAGCATGCCGCGTCAGCAATTTGGGCCAATCGCTAGATGCCACGTCGCCATGAAAATACATTCGTCAAGCGTAGCATACTAAGTATATTCTCTGCTACCGTTAGATAACGCCGTTCTTAGTCTTCCGTCATGACGTCGCGCATGACGTCATCATCGCTCGGCAGCATGCAGCCGTCGGGATTTTCGCCTTCTCCGCAAGCGACGCAACAACAAGTCAGCAGGCTGCACTCGACAACTCGACCTGACGCGCACTGCCAGGCTCAACCCGGCGGCTCAAACCCGTTGCTCGACCAAAGGCCATACGCTGGCGTACGACTACGGCGGCAATATCTATCATCTGCTTTGCAACGCACTAGCACTTAATATCGTAGTGCTTGAGTCTGTGAAGCACGATGCAACTTAATATCGTAAACTCCGATTTAATGTAGCGCGATGCAACGTAATATCATACATCCGATCTACAGAAGCAATTTAACGCAACTTAATATCATACATTTGATTGGTGTAAGACGACGTAACTTAATAGTGTATCCCGATCCAATGCGTACACAAGCACAACTTAATCCTATAGCCCTGGATTTTTCAGCCCCATGCCGTTAGCTTGACGGGATTTATACGCCCTGGCCATTGGCTTTTGGTCTAAAATTTGTTTTGGTGATATCTTTCTTCGTCTCACGTCCTAATATGCGATTTTTGGCTCGCAGATTGCATTTCAAAGACCTACGATATGAAGGTACAATTTTACAATTGAGAATAATATTTTTGGGTACAATCATGTTATCAACATGTTTGAGAGGCGCTAACCGACCAATTTTGTTGCTTCGATAACTTATTTTTCGTGCATCCAAACTTAGAGTGATTTTCTATCCATGAGATCGTATGTCAATTCCCAACATCGTGAAGGTGTAAATTTCAATCATTCGAGAAAATTGAATTTTGATAAATTTAAAATGACAAACATCGTAAACGGGTCACATTCAATCACCGCTTTAAATCAAGTAAATTAATTGATCGAAATCAGTAGTCTGCTATTTCGTAAGAAGAACCGGGGCTTTTCTTGATCGAATCAGCCTCTTTTTCGCATAATTACTATAGTCCCGTTGATCGAGGTATCGGCTGCCTAGTTCTCAAAGAATATTGCAATCCAAAGGATCGAATCACAGTCCTTTGATCGAATCGTTGTAATCTAATTTCACAAAGAGTCAATGTTACGCTTAATCGAATCACAAGCCCTTCTTTAATTCCTTGCCCAGCTTGGTCAACTGCTATAGTCCGATTTTTCCTAAAACTGCTTTCAAGACAGCTTTTCCTCACAATCAAGCTTTTCAGCCTCAGCTTTATGTATAATCATATAAAGATGTACCGATCGCAATTACTAAATACAAAGCCCATGTAAACTATATTCAATGGGGCTTTGATCTAATGGGTGCATTCCAAGATTTCAGCAGACAAACCTAGTAGTGAAAGTCAAGCCGAGACGCTCGAGGCAACTACACTAGTCATCCCCGCTTGAAAACGTCAACATATCCAATTGACATCCTAATCACCTCATAAACGAAGTCACAATAACATTTTTAATATGGTAGGTATACAATTTTCATATTTTCGCATCTTTTCATATAAACATGCATACCTTTGTTCAATGAGACACCTATAATGTGGCGAGCATTTTCTCACGAGGAGATGCACACATTTTAAATCCTCAAGCGCATCTCAATAGTGGGATTGACCCCGTATTTAATTCCGAGATAGCAGACATCTTCAAAATCTCATGCGCGAGCAAAAATGCGTAAAGGCAAGTACATCCTTGTGTAGCATTGAAAAGCGTGGATAATCAATATCTTCTGGGGGCGAGTTGCATATCACTTCAATGTGACTGAATATCACTTGGGGGCGAGATATGTAACACCTCATAGTTTAAAATAATTTTTTTTGGGGCGAGCTGCGTAACACTCCATATGCTCGGGGGAGAGTTACGTATCACCTTAATGCAATGCGAAATCTGATTCTAAAAATCGGAAACAAAAGCTGCAGCGTGTTGGCATGTGCCAATGGCATGCATGGCCAATGGCATGCGTGGCCAATGGCATGCGTGGCTAATTTGGCCTAGGTTGCATAGTTTGCAAGCCTGGGTGCGGCGCTACGTTGGCATGGCGCGGCTTAGCCAAGGTAAGGATGTTTGGCTTGGCGTGGGCGTGACCCGGGCGTGAGCTAGGGCCAAGGCAGAGTGTGTTTGGCATGGCTGCTTAGCTTGGGCAAGGTGTGGCTGGATGATTTGCTATTGGCACGGAGGTGCTGGGCTAGCATGGTTGGCATGCTTTGGGCGCGTTTGGCGGGCTGGCATGATTTGCCATTGGTAATGAGGTGCATGGCTAGCATGGTTGGCATGCTTGGCGCGTTTGGTATGGTCGGCATGATTTGCCATTGGCATATAGAGGTGCGGCTAGCTTAGGGCTAGGTGTCGGGCATGATTTGCCATTGGCACGAGGTGCGGCTAGCATGGCTGAGATGCTTTGGCGCGTTGCTTGGTGTGACTAGCATAGCTAGGGCCAAGGCAGATACGTTTGGCATGGCGCGACTAGCTTGGGCTAGGTGTGGTCGGCATGTTTTGCCATTGGCACGAAGGGGAATTAGGGTTTTGTTCATTGTAACCCTAATTTGAAAAATACCCCCTATTAATTACTCACCACATGCATTAAATGTTCTAATAAATGTGTCACCGGGTGACATTAGGTTATTTGGGGTTTTACGATTTTACCCTTTGTTTAAAATCCACCATCAACAGATGGATAGAATGTGTAGCAGCATTGGGATGTCTTCGAGAATGGATTATCGTCACAGCGTAGGTATTTAACACTTGGAACAAATTAGGCTCTAAATCGACACATCTAATTGCTTAACTGTGTCTATATTTTGATTTTTTTTTGTGGAGTTAAAACATTACTCCGGTAACTTAACTCTGTTATATATGCACAGGGTATAAATAGACTATATCTATAATTGTCAGAATCTAAGATATATATTATATATATGTATAAATATTTTGTATTTTGAACTATGTATTTGCAAGATTATATATAAATTATGAATATCTGTTATTATACCTGCGTTTCAATTTTCAAATGATTTTAACTCATATTTGTAAATCGAATTATACACGTACGTATACCGTTCCTTATTACTCACGATCCGGAACCGCTGACCGGATTCTTGACCCAACCCGATTTTCACAAATCCGTATAATACGCGTACGTATCCCGTTCCGAACGTATTCCGAATTGCTAACTAGACTCTGTACCATTGAACCAACCCTCGTAGTTGAAATAGGTGAATGATATTTAGTATATATTACATTTCTAGCACAAACTATACAACCTAACCTAAAAACTTGAAATTTTATTATTTTATAGTGGCGAATTTTGAATACCGAACTCACATTTCTAAAACGAATTATACATGTACGTATCCGTTTGCCCGAATAACGAACCGTTGACCGACTTTTTGACCTAAACCGACCTACGCGAATCCAGATAATTCTCGTGACGTATGACGTCCCGAACTACTCTCCGTACCCGGATTGCTAACTAGGGTCTGTCCACATAACATCACTATCATTGCATACCCAGCAACCACTGTTTCAAGAACAGACATGTTTTGATATCCGTATCGAGACAGGTGAAACCTAGATATCTGTATCGAGCTAGACTGCCAAGATCAAGATATCTGTATCGAGATTGGCAAAATCTAGATATCCGTATCGGGACTGGTGAAATCTGAAGGACCGGTATGGCATCCGTGCTGGGCGATCAATGAGTTCTTGATGAACTTAGTTACTTTAAAGACTTCATATAAATAATGTCCATCCCTTCACTGTTGACCAAGATAAAACCATGAGTAGTTTCCGCTGCTTGAACGTCCTTCAACGGTGATTTAACATCGATATAAAACCTGCTGCTCCTACACCATAAGCTCCCGGAGCTGATAATTGTCCTACTTTGACAGATTATATCTGCGATGGATGGATAATATGCCCTGCGTCACGGTTGTGGTTGCAATTTCAATGTCGAATGCATTCTGATTTACATTTATTATGAAGTAATTCACACTTTTAAGGGGCTGAATACTTATAAATCATTTTTTATATGATTCCTTAACTTCACAACTTTTATTTGGCGATCAAGTTTTACCGGTGTTTTCATACAAATCCACCACAACAACCACTGGATGCATTACGAAAAGCTATTGTAACGAACACAGATTAAGCCTGGTAACAAATTAGACGATATTATTATTATCATTGCTCGTACACAATAACATAATTCGCCAAAACCAAATGAGGGAAGAAATTAAAAAAGAAAAGGACAATATGGATAGGATTATGTTCCTTGATTAAGATTCATCTTTTAGTAGCTGGTGCTCTCGGGCTTGTATGCGATGAAACTAATACATTGTACTTGACGAACGTTGTCGAACCCGATGATTCTGATGAAATAGTCAGGGTAAGCAGCCTTGGCCTCTTCTACCTCCTTGATAACCTGGGAAGCGTCGGTACAACCGAACATGGGTAGCTTCCACATTGTCCAGTAACGACCGTCATAGTATCCAGGGGACCTGTTGTTATCTCTGGAGATGAATCCTACGGAGTCGAATTCCAAACAGGGAACCCATCCATTACGGAGAAGGTAGTCGATTTCCTTTGACAATTGCTCGACGGTCAATGGAGGAAGGTATGAGAGGGTCTCAAACTTCTTCAAACCAGTTGGTGGCCACACCTGTTTGTGCACAAATTCAAACATAAATATCAACAATCTAGCTAATAGATCAGAGTCATAAATACTTTAAACTGGCCGGATATTTAAATTATAAAAGGGATACCTGCATGCAGTTAACTCTTCCACCGTTGCTGGCAACGGAGGTGATGTCGTTTGATTTGCGGGTAACTGGGAATGCAGCAACGGATTTCAAGCCACTGAATGGTGCAACCATGCTAGCTTGAGCGGGAGCGGAGCTCCTTACGGAGGCGACTGCAGCAGAGGAAATCACTGAAGAAGCCATTTCTATTTTTTTTCTTTCTTGTGTGAGTTTAGGGAAGAAGAATTCTCAAGAATTAATAGGCATTCCTCTACTACCTTATCTTATGATTTCTGATATTTTCTTAGCCGTCAGATTTAGGAGTTAGATGAGACTTACTTTGGTTACCACATGAAACCTTATCACTAAGATTGGCCTTTCAGTGAAAGGTTGTCATTCATCTTATCTCATCCATAGATTTGAGGCCTAATGTAATGGCTAAAATGTCAGGACTAAAGAATTTGATGTTCTAGTTAAGCAGATAAAAGAAAAAAGAAGTTCGTAGTGTTATCAATAAATTTTTAACAGCCTCGGATTTTCTTTTCTCAAATTTGTTATTATTAGTAGGCATCAGGAATTTGTCCTTTTGTTTTGTTTTATTTTGGTTCTTGTTGAGAAAATCCTATTCATTGGGACAAGCAAGAACCCATCCTAATGGCATAAACTTTATCAAGCCTCGTTGCTGTAAAATTATTTGCAGCATAAGAAAACTCACATAACAATAGTTGGTTGGAACCATGTCTTTCCTTGCTTATTGTGGACTATCGCGCGCACCACTGACTAAATTTGAGTCTTTGAACAGATGAAACAAATTTTATGTTGGGAAAATAACATCAACCTCCCTGCTTCATTCCTGGCGGATACGCAGGGAAATAGACATCTCAAGGCTAAACCTTGATTTGATAAGTGTTGGGTGCAATAATCAAAAACAAAGAAAAATCAAATAAGCAAAAGTTATTAATACTTTGCTCTTTTATAATGGAAATGATGGATTTGACGAAACGTACGAACTCCCCAGAGTGAGTCATGTGTGTTGCGCCAAAACCTGCGGATGCGTTAGGTTTGCACTACTACGAGGTATCTCAATATCGCCAAGAACACAATCACACACACAAGAAGAACAAGTATTTAACGAGGTTGAATCCGGGAAGGAATAAGCAATTTTATATATCACCGTATAGATTGGAATATACAAAGCCTAAGGCAGAAGAAGAGAACTCTTACTAGTTCCGTGTATTTTCTCTAGTTCTCTCTATGACTATTTATACACATCAATAGGATCGGACACATTCCTTAACAAGGATTACTTTCCTACAACTATAGGGTTTCCTAACTTAGCTCTAAGAGACAAACCTCTTAAGCTGCTATACTTAGGACACAAGTACTTGGTTTCCTTAACCAACTAGATTTCCTAAGCTAGACCTTGACCGACCTACCAATAATTCTCCACCCTGATCATGCATTCATGCATGAGACGATCAATAGATAAAATCACCTCCATCTTCCAACGTCGATTGAACCATCACCGGTCGCCACGTATCCTCAATAGAATCAAACCCACCGTAGTTCTCTCAAATGGCCTTGCTAGAAGACTCCACCAGTTCCTAAGAACCTCTACCCAAAAGGGCCTTTCACCAAACGGAATGATGTGGATCAATTTTCGAACAATGTCGAAACTTGATCCCAGATATTACTTTAGTCAACATATCGGATGGATTGTCTTTGGTATCGATATTCACAAGTAGAATGTCTTCTTCTTCAAGAATTTCTCTCACAAAGTGAAACTTTACGCCTATATGTTTGTTCTAGATGATGCACTTGATTTTTAGCCAAATAAATTGCACTTAGACTATCACAATACACAGCAAGTTGGTCTTGCACAACTCCTAAGTCATCTAGCAAACCTTGTAACCATATAGCCTCCTTAAATGCCTTCACACGCTATACTCCGCCTCCCGTAGCTGGAAAGCGCCAAAGAGATCGTAATATTTATCTCCAACTAATCGGGCGCTCCTCGCTATGGTGTAAATACATACCCCGTAGTTGAACGCCTCTTGTCCAAATCACCAAAGATAGTCGTAATCTACATACCCAACACACAACCGATTGTTTCTTCTATCTTCACAAACCCAAGCCAACATCAATCAGATCATAAAGATACCTCAAAAATCCATTTCACAAGATGCCAATGTCCCTTACCAGACAATGAAAATAATCTAACTGACCATACTAATCGCATGTGAAATGTCCGGCCTTGTACATACCATCATATACATCAAGCTACCAACAAATTTCGACATATGGGACTTGGGCCATATACTTTCGTTCTTCTTTAGTAGTGGGAGACATACGAGCATTCAACTTAAAATGAGCAAATAAGGGGAGTACTTACGGATTTAGTTCCTTCGTGGACACCAAACTTTGTAACACTTTCTTCAAATATGCCTTCCGAGACAAACAAACCTTTACCCTTCTCTCTCGTCACCCGTTGAATCTCCATACCAAGAATCTTATTAGCCTCTCCTAGATATTTCATCTCAAACTCAGATGACAGCTTGCACTTCAAATTATCAATCTCTTTCCTGTTATTCGATGCAATAAGCATATCATCGACATACAAGAGCAAATATATGAAAGACCCATCACGTAGATTCTCAAGTATACACAATGGTCATAGTGACTTCTTGTGTATGTTTGGCCTATCATAAACTGTCAAATTGCTTGTACCATTGTCTTAGAGACGGCTTCAAATTTCATACAACGATCTCTTTAGTTTATATACACAATCTTCTTTTCCAACAACCTTGAACCCACTCGGCTGGTCATATAGATCTCCTCTTCTAGATCACCATGTAAGAACGACGTCTTAACATCTATGTGAACTAGGTCTAAATCATATTGTGCTACCAAGGCCAACAAAATACGGATTGATGAGTGTTTTACCACCGAAGAGAACACCTCATTGTAGTCAATCCCTTCTCTTTGGGCATAACCTTTTGCAACTAACCTTGCCTTGTAGCGTACTTCATTCACCGAAGATCCTTCTTTTCTTAGCATATACCCACTTGCACCCTATGGCCTTCTTACCGTTCGGAAGCTTCATAAGAATCCATGTACCATTCTTGTAAAGAGACTCCATCTCGTCCTTCATTGATCCTTCCCATTCTTTACACTCTGCACTACGACAACTTCTAAATAGGAAGTAGGAGTACCATCTTCAACAACTGGTAATGCATAAGCAATGTAATCATTCATCTAACCAGCCTCCTGCTTGATCTTCTCGGTTTCTTTGGTTTCTATGGTCTCCGTGACCGTAGCTTCGTATCTTCTATCGACTCTTGTTCCTCTTCCTCAATAGTGTCACTATCATTTGGAACTTCAGTAGTTACCTCTCTTGCAGACCCAATGTCTTCAAAGTGGTATTCGAACAAATATGCATTTAACGGATTTGGTGGAGTTGCATCAATCTCCACCGGGCCGCAAAGTCTCATTAGTATTGGTGCTTCTGCTTCTCCACCTGCCGAGAACCCCAAGACTTTACCATGATATCTCATCAAATGTGACATCTCTACTCATGACTATCTTCTTCTCAATCGGATTCCAAATTTTGAACCCTTTCACTCCACTTTTCATACCCACAAAGATTCCTTTCATGGCATGGCTATCAAGCTTCTTTTTCACTAACATGATACCACGCAGACAACCAAAGATATGAATTGAGTCATAATCATAAGGTGTTTACCAAACCACTTCTCCATAGGAGTTTTACCTTCTAATGCAGCCGATGGCAACCTATTAACGAGGAAGCACGCATATGTAATCGCCTCACCCCAAAACGCTAACCTAATCCAAAGATTAGATAACATACATCGTACCTTCTCTAGAAAAGTACGATTCATGCGTTCAGCCTACCCCATTCTCTTGTGGGTGTCTTCTTAACCGTGAAGTGCCTCTTTATCCCCTCATCCCGACATACTTGCAAGAACGGATCACTCTTGTACTCTCCACCATTGTCCTAACGTAGTAGTTTGATCTTTCGCTGTGGTTGAGTCTCAGTTGCCTTTTTCCACCTCACAAAGATTTCTAGGAATTCATCCTTATGCCTCATGGTGAACACCCATACGCGCCTAGAATAATCATCAATGAACGACACAAACAAATATTTCCCTCCCAATGATGCATTATTGGAAGGACCCCAAACATCTGAGTGAACATAGTCAAGAACTCCACTAGTATTATGGATAGCTATACCAAAGCTTGTTCTTGTTTTCTTTCCCTTAATATAATGTTCACAAAATGCTAACTTGCAGGCAATAACACCTTTCAACAAGTCTTGTTGAATCAACCTATGCAACGACTTCTCACATGGATGTGCAAGTCTCATGTGCCATAGCTTTGTCTACTTGGTAGCTGCACTCTCGATGTGTTCAGAAATAGACACATCTTTTGTTGTTGTACTCCCAATCAAGTATTACAAGTTATGATGACGTGTGCCCTTCATGATTACCATAGATCCAGAGATTACCTTTAGAACACCATTTTCCGACTATCTTATAGCCCTTAGCTTCTAAAGTTCCGAGTGAAACTGATTCTTCTTTATGGTAGGTACAAATTTTACCTCCTTCAGCTCTCTAACCTTACCATCATGAATCTTGATACGAATACTAACAATCCCAATCACCCTGCAGGTATGATTGTTTCCCATACGTACTTATCCATCAAGCTCTTTCAAACCATGAGAAGCAATACGATATGGACATATATGATATGTTGCTCCAAGATATCTAATACCCATGTACCATCCGTAATAAAGACAAGCCGATGGTATCACAGCTTAATCTAGAAATCAAGCATCATCCGATTCTTCATTACCTTTTGCAATGTTCACCTCGGTCTTGTTGTTATCTCTCTTTTGCTTACGCTTTAGACAATCCTTATCCCAATGACCGAAGTCATGACAGCAAGCACACTCATCTTTCTCGCAAATGCCGCTTCTACTCTTAACGTCCTCTACCTTTCCCATAACCACCGCCTTCTTCCTTCTCCCCGTCTATTGAACGATCTCGTAAGAAGCAAGTCATTGTTAGCTTCACTTTGCAAGGTCTTCACGATCCATCTTCCCGAACTCCTCACTACGCAATGTCCGTAGTGACCTCTCGCGTATGTCATCTTGTCCTTGTCGTGCATTAATGCTTTAATCATGGTGTTGATGGTGGTTTTTAAACAAAGTGGTAAAACGAAAACCCCGAATAACCTAATGTCACCAAATAAACATTTATTAGTGACATTTAATGCATGTAGTAAGTAATTAATAGGGTATTTTTTCAAATTAGGTTACAACGAACAAACCCTAATTTCTCCGTGCCAATGGCAAATCATGCCACCCACACCTAGCCCAAGCTAGCCGCACCTGCGTGCCAATGGCAAATCATGCCACCACACCAAACGTGCCAAAGCATGCCAACCATGCTAGCCGCACCTCCGTGCCAATGGCAAATCTTGCGCCCACACCTAGCCCAAGCTAGCCGCACTGCGCCAATGGCAAATCATTCCAGCATACCAAACGCGCCAAGGCATGCCAACCATGCTAGCCGCACCTCCGTGCCAATGGAAAATCATGCCAGCCACATTTAGCCCGAGCTAGCCGGCCATGCCAAACGCACCCCGGCCTTGGCCCTAGCTACGCTAATCACACCACGCCAAGCCAAACACACTTACCTTGGCCCTAGCCGCACCTCAGCGCCAATGGCAAATCATGCCACCCACACCAAACGCGCCAAAGCATGCCAACCATGTTAGCCGCACCTCCTTCGCAATGGAAAATCATGCCACCTACACCTAGCCAAAGCTAGCCGCACCTCTCCGTGCCAATGGCAAATCATGCCAGCCGACACCAAACGCGCCAAAGCATGCCAACCATGCTAGCCGCACCTCCGTGCCAATGGCAAATCATGCCCCACATTTAGCCCGAGCTAGCCGCGCCATGCCAATCGCACTCGCTTGGCCCTAGCTACGCTAGTCACGCCACGCCAAGCCAAGCACTCGCCTTGGCCCTAGCCACGCCATGCCAAAATGGCGCCCGCGCCTAGGCTTGCAAACCATGCAACCTAGGCCAATCGCCACGCATGCCATTGGCACATGCTAACGCGCCGCCGGGTAGCTTTTTCCTACCAAGGCGTGACCTGTTGGCCACGCAAGCCATTGGCACATTCCAACACGCTCGCCGGGTAGCTTTCTCCACCGTGACGCAACCGGTTGGCCACGCATGCCATTGGCACATGCCAACACGCTCACCGGGTAGCTTTTCCCCACCGTGGCGCGACCCAAGCTGGCCACGCATGCCATCGCACATGCCAACACGCCGCCGGGTAGTTTTTCCTACCAAGGCGCAACCCAAGTTGGCCACGCATGTCATTGGCACATGCCAACACGCTACCGGTAGCTTTTCCTACCAAGGCGCGACCCAAGTTGGCCACGCATGCCATTGGCACATGCCAACACGCTCGCTGGTAGCTTTTCCTACCAAGACGCGAACCAAATTGGCCATGCATGCCATTGGCACATGCCAACACGCTCGCTGGTAGCTTTTCCTACCAAGGCGCGACCCAAGTTGGCCACGCATGCCATTGGCACATGCTAACACGCTCGCTGGTAGCTTTTCCTACCAAGACGCGACCCAAATTGGCCACGCATGCCATTGGCACATGCCAACACGCTACTCGATAGCTTTTCTTACACGTGCCATGGCCCTAATGGCCGAAAGCGCATGCCATTGGCACATGCCAACACACATCGCCGGGTAGCTTTTCTTACTGTGCCATGACCCTAATGGTCGAAAGCATGCCATTGGCACATGCCAACACGCATCGCCGTAGCTTTTCTTACTGGGCCATGGCCCTAATGGCCGAGCATGCCATTGGCACTTGCCACAAACGTCACTAGCAGCTCTGGCATTGTCACTTACACTCAACGTACAACCTACCACCAAGGCATTCCGCACATGCCACACATGCCACTAGCAGCTCTGGCATTGCCACTTGCACTTAAGGTGCAACCCGCAACAAAGGCATTCCGCACATGCCAATGGCACATGCCACACGCGCCACTAGCAGCGCCACTTGCACTCAAGGTGCAACCAACACTGAGACATCAACACAACCGGGGATGCTTTCCAGGGTTTTGGTTTAGCGGTCACCTTTTAACAGACACTACGCTCACATTAAGAAAGCGTGAATAGGAATAAAATCGTCAAACAAATGAGGAAATAATGGTGAAAACGTTTTCACCCATAAACACCATGCTGCTACCACCTCCCATTATTTCACCATTTACTCTCTTCTTTCATGAGGCCGTGGCACGTTTAAATCTCGACTTGTATAAATAGGTCTTACCTATTTCCACCGCACGACAAGTCTCATGGCCTCGAGAAAAATACAACACTCTAAAAGGCAACTTTGCAAGCTCTCCAAAAGCTTTCATCTCTTGCAAGCTTCCTAAGCTTTCACTTTCTCGATACAAGTCGAGATACTACTCTCCCAAAATTATTCGGTATCAACACCTTTCTTTGCTTCCTCCCCAAATCAACCCTTCTCCTCCACTTCAGGACCGAAGCAAGGTATGGAACTGGCCATTTCTTGGTTTAGGCCGACTTGTACAGGTATTGATCTCTCGAATCTATAAAGTGCTCTGTGCAACACATTTGTTTAGGGTTTAAACCAGCTTCTCACTCACCTACCGAATTTACTCAAATCTACGGAAACGATTTTACCATAAAAAGCAGCTGCAGACACTACGCCACATTAAGAATAGGAATAAAGCCAGAAAATAAATGAGGAAATAATGGTGAAAACGTTTTCACCCATAAATACCATGTTACTTACCACCTCCCATTATTTCACCCTTTAGTCTCTTCCTTCATGAGGCCAGTGGTATGTTTCAATCTCGACTTGTATAAATAGGTCTTACCTATTTCCACTCGCATAAACAAGTCCTTGGCCGGAGAAAAACACAACACTCTCGAAAGCAACTTTGAAAAGCTCTCCAAAAGCTTTCATCTCTTGCAAGCTTCCTAAGATTTCACTTTCCTCGATATAAGTCGAGATACTACTCTCCTGCACTATTCTCGGTCTCAACACCTTCCTTGCTTCCTCCCAAATCAACCCTTCTCCTCCACTTTATGGATCAAGCAAGTCCTGAATGGCCATTTCTTGGTTTAGGACGACTTGCATGATTGATCTCTGAATCTATAAAGTGCTCACGTGCAAAGACATTTGTTTAGGGTTTAAACCAGTTTCTCACTCACCTACCGAATTTACCCAAATCGGCGGAAACGATTTTCACCCATAAACACATGGGTTCATACTTTTCAGGAAGAGAATTTATCAAACACAAAGCTTGTTCATCGTCGGTGATCTTCTCATCGTAGTTAACCAACTCAAAGAAGAAGTTTATTATATGAATCTAGGTGCTCGGTAAGGTTGCACTCTCTCTTCATGTTATAGCGATACAAATTCCTTTTAAGATGTATCCTATTGGCCACGTTATTCACAAGGTATTCCTTCTCAAGCTTTTCCCTGCAGATCATTAGCATCGAAGTCTCGTGTTGATAATTAACTCTTATCAGTAGCTTTCTAAACACCCTCGTATCGTAAGCAAGACATAATTTATTCATCTTGTTCCACCGTTTCGTGACATCTCCACCTGGCTGACCTTCTAGAGATTCTTCTAGGTCAAGGTGGACAAGAGCATCCATTACGTCTGTTCTCCATAAACCAAAGTTATTGGTTCTTGTAAACTTTTCTACCTTGATTTGTGATCTATGTGAATGAAGTATTTCTTCTTTTGTTTCTTTATCTTTATTTGTGGGATCCGAATGTTCTCCTAAAGGATTTTTCGGATCTTCTCCCCGTCAACCATTGTTCAAATATAGATAAAAAAAACAGAACCTTTGATAATTACCTCAAGCAATCTTCAAAAAATACCTTCACTTCAACTGGAATTTGAGTACCCGCATCCAAGAGCATCTCCTTGCTCTGATACCAATTGTTGCACCAAAGCCTGCGGTAGCGTTAGGTTTGCACTACTACGAGGTATCTCAATATCGCCAAGAACACAATCACACACAAGAAGAACAAGTATTTAACGAGGTTGAATCCTCTAGGAAGAATAAGCAATTATATATCACCGTATAGGTTGGAATATACAAAGCCTAAGTAGAAGAAGAGAACTCTACTAGTTCGATGATATTTTTCTAGTTCTCTCTATGGCTATTTATACACATCAATAGGATCGACATTCCTTAACAAGGATTACTTTCCTACACCTATAGGGTTTCCTAACTTAACTCTAAGAGACAAACCTCTAAGCTGCTATACTTATGACACAAGTACTTGGTTTCCTTAACCAACTAGATTTCCTAATCTAGACCTTGACCGACCTAGAAACAATGTGTTCAACACGCTGTCCTTAAGACATTAGCGCCCGGCTACACTCAAGAGTGATGCTATATATCCCTCACAGGACAGATATTGTAATACCCCGATATTCGGCTGTGGTTGGTTGAATGTAATATAAGTAATGATTTGTCATCTTCCTACCACCGAGGCCTGATGGGTACACTTAATTGAGATGTGGGAAAAAACTTCTCAGTTAAGCGTGCTCGGCCGATAGTAGTCACAGGATGAGTGACCTCTCGGGAAGCTCCTGTCGGATGACCGCAATAGTGTCGTTTAAAATGCCACACTGCTGGATAACCGCTGTGAGTAAGTGGGAAAAATATCGGTGTTGGTTGGGATACAACTAGGGATGCTTCTCTTGTGCTCGGATGAGAGAGTATGCTAGGACGTTGAGCTATAGATACTGGTCTCACAAGAGGCAAAGAACGTCCACATTACACCGAGGTCTTTTATGCACAATTGACTCAAGAGTTAGCCATCTTCAATTACTATCATCATTAATTTATGCATCATATATATTGTGATAACCAAATAAAAACAATCGGATTAGACGATATTATTCTTACGGTTGCTCATACACTCGAATCCATTTAAAGATACGAATAATATAACTCGCTAAAACCGAATTAGGAAACAAATTAAGAAAAAACAAACAGAAATGAATTGGATTATGTTGCTTGATTAAGATTCATCTTTTAGTAGCTGGTGCTCTCGGGCTTGTATGCGATGAAACTAATACATTGTACTTGACGAACGTTGTCGAATCCGATGATTCTGATGAAATAGTCAGGGTAAGCAGCCTTGGCCTCTTCTACCTCCTTGATAACCTGGGAAGCGTCGGTACAACCGAACATGGGTAGCTTCCACATTGTCCAGTAACGACCATCATAGTATCCAGGGGACCTATTGTTATCTCTGGAGATGAATCCCACGGAGTCGAATTCCAAACAGGGAACCCATCCATTACGGAGAAGGTAGTCGATTTCCTTTGACAATTGCTCGACGGTCAATGGAGGAAGGTATGAGAGGGTCTCAAACTTCTTCAAACCAGTTGGTGGCCACACCTGTTTGTGCACAAATTCAAACATAAATATCAACAATCTAGCTAATAGATCAGAGTCATAAATACTTTAAACTGGCCGATATTTCAAGATTTAAGGATTATAAAAGGGATACCTGCATGCAGTTAACTCTTCTTCCACCGTTGCTGGCAACGGAGGTGATGTCGCTTGATTTGCGGGTAACTGGGAATGCAGCTACGGATTTCAAACCGCTGAATGGTGCAACCATGCTAGTTGAGCGGGGGCTGCGCTCCTTACGGAGGCAACTGCAGCTGAAGAGATCACTGAAGAAGCCATTACTTTTTTTTTTCTTTTCTTTTCACTCTACTTTTTCTTTCCTTATTTTGTGAGTTTCGGGAGGAAGATTTCTGTAGAATTAATAGGCATTCCATTTCACTACCTTATCTGGTCTATAACTGTTATGAATGGACGAGATTTACTTTGATTCAACCACATGAAAACCTTATCGTTAAGATGGCGTTTCAGTGAATGGTTGTCATTCATCTTATCTCATCCACTGATTGGAGGCCTCATAATGTGATGGGCATAAGATTAATAGTTTTGACACCGTTGTACTTGGTAGTAAAAGAAAATAGAGTAAATAAAAGTCATCATCATAATAACAGCCTCAATTTTACTTTTCTTTTCTCGGATTTGTTATCTGTAGGCACTGCTAGGCACCTGTCCTTTTTTTATAAATAACGATTAATTTGGGGATGTAAAAAATAATTGGAGAATATTTTACTGTCCATACCGGCGTAGTTTTTCAATGCCGGAAATCAAAACCGGCATGGTTATTTCATGCCGGTATGATCAGTAAAATATCCCCAATTACTTTTTATTTATTATTGTTAAAAATTAAATTTAGAAAAGAAATATTACATCAGTCATGCTCATTGTCAATATGAACTAAAAAATCGACGGAGCCGAAGCAAACAAGTCGCGCTCCAATCCCTTTTGAATAACTACTCTAACCTATGAAAAAGAAATCTCCCACTTGACATTCGCATCATAACTAGCCATGTAATTTCGCAATCTTTTCAAGAAATCTATAGTATCTCCATCTAACTCCCCCAACGTAGTGAAAGCAAGAACCCCAAAACCAAGCCCTTGAGCAGTGCACTTTTCTAAATATTTGTGATGCTTTCGAGCGACAACCTTGCTAATTGCTTGACCAAGCACAAAAGTGCGTACGCACCCCACTACCAGTAAAGGGGGAAACACCTGTTACATCCAAACAAACATCACGACCATTATCTCAGTTATGAACCAAAATATCAGATAGTCTTAAAGCTAGACCACTATTGGAAAGGAGGCCTAAATCAACCTCTTTCCTAGCTGGTATGCCTGCACGATATTTATGCCTTTCATCTGGATAGTGTCTGTCGTGAAGATGTTTGATCAGTGAAGCACGACCACAACCTCTATCTCCTCTCCCATTTTTACACATCCATCAAAGCCACGAAGGGGACATTGATAGAAGCTTCCTTGAGAATCAGCTGAGGTAGATTGAGAATCATCAGCCGATCAAGGCTGAGAATCTTCCGGTGAGGTAGGCATTAATAAAAACCCATACAGCCAAAAACCCTAAACAAACACTATCCAGATGAAAGGGATTACTTTTCATATCCCCCAACTAATCCTTCTTTTTAAAATGTATAAACTTGGAATAAACTTGTTATTTCCGAAATCGAGAACTTCTAATCATTGAAGTTATTGGACGAAAGTGACAGGAAATGTACCATCTGGAGTGCTGTCATATTAAGATTCTTCATTCGCACAAGGTCTTTAGCAATCCGTACTATACTAATGAAGGTTGCAGAGCCTTTTCTAATTATTATTTTTTTTGAAAGAAGAGGGGTTAAGGAGACCCCAACCTACAAAGAAAAAAAAAAAAAAAACAAGAAAACAAGGAAACAAAAGAAGCAAAACCGGGTTTAGACACTGCACCAAAGACAAAGTCAAAACTACTCTCAAATGTACACTTTGTCAGCGGCATCTTCCATAATAATCTGCTTCATTTCTTCAGTAAACGAATTCAGTTCTATCTTAAGAAAATCTCCTGCTGGGTAAAAACTTGCAAGCATGTTCGTTGCTCGTTGGTTTCCCGTAAGAATGTCGACAAAGACATGTGTCGAAAAACTTGCTCTCACCGCTTTGATCGATTCCTGCATATGATGGAAATACCAAGGAGGTTTAGGGTTGGGACTCAATAGGTGGGAGATAACAGTCATGGAGTCTGACCTTAGAGATAATCTAGTATGGTTCTTGATGACTGCTAGTTTAAATCCACCTTCCACTCTTTGCATCTCATGATGAGTAATTGTAAGTGGCTCTACACTACATGCAACATCATCCAAAGGGGATCTACCTTCATCCCTTATTATGGCACCAAACCTAGCAACATTATAAGTTAGAGAGCCATCGCATTGATTTGCCACTTCTCCACTTTGCGTGCTTCAACCAGTGCATTCAACTTGCGATGAGTGATAAATCTTGAGTCATAGCTCCAATTAGCAAGATATAATTCGCCTTAGTAAAGGGCAGCATTAAGATGGCATGCGCAGCCATTTTTAGTTGTACCTCTTCAATAATTTTGTGATAGACAGCCTCATAAGTGCAACTTTTCTGAGCAAAAATTCTTTGATTCCTCTAATACCAAATATGATAGATAAAGGAATTGAAGCATAGTTTTCGAATAGTACCAACATCCTTTTTGCACTTTAGGTGCCCAATGCACCAGATGATGATTTCTTCCTAAGTAGTATGCCTGCACACTCTTAAACCAAAGCGCATGAGCAATCTATTCCAGATGGTGGTAGAGAACCTGCACTTGAAAAATAGGTGATAATCATCTTCAATCATTTCATTGCATAACACGCAAACCGGGTTGACATCCAAACCCTAAGAAAGAAGATTGTATCTAGTCTTCAATTTACGATAGAGAGCCATCCACACTATGAAGCAGTGTCTAGGGATACAGTTAGAAAACCAAATAAGAACATGCTAGTCTTGGATACTATTCTTGTGTCTGAGTGCATTGTATGTGTCCTTGAGGGAGTAATCACTGATTGACCGGTATCCAAACAGCTTCTTGTCTTCTAAGAGGGGATCAGTCTTGACTCTAGTAATAGCTTCAGAAATATTCCCAGGGGCATTTGAGAGGTTTGGAGAGAGGTTTTATTGCCTATTATCTAAACAACTACTTATCTTAGTTTCAACATGGTGGACAGTGTCATAAGCCAGCTGTAGGGGAAACAAATTTATCAGACTACCTTGAGGAAGCCAAATATCTTTCCAAAGTCTGGTATTCTCACCATCCCCAATCAGTGAAAGGATGAATTGTCTGGCAATTTCCCTGTGATCCAAGATTCTCCTCCAGCACTAGGAACAGTCTGATGGTATTTTTAAAAGCCAGAAGCCCTTGTTCTTTATAAGATTCTTCTGCACCCACTGAACCCATATAGTGTCGTTGTTGCTGACTATATCCCAAATGTGTCTTAGGTTGGCTGTTGTATAAGTAGTTTCAATATATTTGATTCCCAAGCCACCTTGTTTGTATGGATGACAAATGATACTCCATTTGACTTCAGGATTCTTGTATATAAGATTAATACCAGACCATAAAAAGTTTCTAAAAATGGTGTTGAGGCAGTTAATGGTCTTTTTAGGAAGGACAAAACAGGTAGTCCAAAAGACTATCATGCTACTGAAAATAGCCTTAATTAGAAGTACCCTGCCAGCACAGGACAAATCTTTAGCTTTCCAAGTTTTGATTCTAGATATGACATGATCTATGAGAGGCAAGCAGTCAGTATGAGATAATCTTGTTGAAAGGAGAGGTAGTCCAAGGTACCTAACAGGGAGAGTGCCCACCTGGAAGCCAAGAGCAGGTTTAATTCCATAAGCAGATACAATGTCCAGAGAAGATATGAAGATATTATTTTTGCTGTTGTTGACAATAAGGCATGTTCTGGCTGAGAAGATATTGAGAGCAGTGGCCAGAGAGATAGCAGATTGCACATCATTATTCATGAAAACAAGCAAGTCATCAGCAAAGCATAAATGTGTGACAATAGGTTCCTTGCACCTGGATGAGGATTAAAAAGGCCTAGTTCTACTTGTTTAAGAATAATAGAGTTGCAAACCTCCATTAGTAGCACAAATAAGTAGGGAGATAAGGGGAAGCCCTGTCTGATTCATCTTTTCTCTGTAATATAACCACGGGCGTGACCATTTACCATAAAAGAGAACTTTGGAGTAGCAATGCAAATGCTTACCCGCCTATGATTTTGGAATCTTGAACTTCTTCAAGGTAATGAAAAGAGCATCCCATCTAATGCATTCATACGCCTTTCTCAAATCAATTTTCATAGCACATCTAGGGGCTCCACTGTCCCTGTGATAGTTCCTCAAAAGGTTATGTGACAGCATGATGTTGTCTTGTATTGATCTTCCATAAATGAAGGCTGACTGACAAGGGCTAACAATTTTCTTCACAATGTGTTTTAATCTGACAGTTAAGATTTTTGTGATGCATTTGTACATGATATTGCAGCAAGCAATAGGCCTGAAGTCATTCAAGGAGGAGGCAGCATGAGTTTTAGGAATAAGATACAAAAGGGGTGCATTTACCTCACCTAAGAGCTTTGCACTAGAGAAATAGTTTTTAATATCCTTGAGGAAATCAACACCTATAATTCTCCAGCAACACTTGAAAAAGTGGGAGGAAAACCCATCTGTCCCAGAGGCTTTATCCTAATCAATGAGTGAACAAAGCATAAGTAATTTCATCATTATTGATAGTTTCCACAAGACCTAGTACATCCTCCTCAGACACAATGTGTTAGAGAGTGATTTGATCCCAAGAATTTTGATCTATAGGAGTGGCAGAGTGCTGGCCAAAAAGATGAGAGTAATAGTTAATGCAATCCTGAGCAATGTCTTCATCAGAAGTTAGCTTATTACCATCTGAATCATATAGGACTAGAATTTTATTCCTGACTCTTCTCTCAATGATAGTCTTGTGAAAAAATGAAGTATTATTTAATCCAAGGTTTAACCAATTCACTCTAGACTCGCTTCTTCTTCATTGTTTCTTTGTCTTGCCTTCTTAGCATAATCCTTAACAGCTTCCTTTTCAGAACTAATGGATATTGGGCAAAGAGGATTGTCTTGAAGGATTTTTTGGGCTGAGACCATGCATCCCTTAGCTTCAACTTGATTTCTGAAGTTATTGAATCTTCTTTTCCTCCAAGCAATTAGGTGTCTCTTAAATTCCTGAGTTTAGTGATAAAAATGTACATGGGAGTACCTTGCACATGAATGTTCCAGGAAGTTGCCACCACCTCCATAAACTCAGCCTCTTCAGACCAAGTGTTGTAATATCTAAAAGCTTTAGGGTCTTTTCCTCTATCAGAAACAATACTCAACACAATTGGGGAGTGAGCGAGATATACCACTAGTGAGGAATTCAGTGATGGTGTCTGGGAAGAGGTCAAGCTAGGCAAGATTTATGACCACCTGGCCAAGCTTGCGATTATCCTAGATGGGGTATCATGTTTATTTGACCATGTAAGGAAGCATCCTATGAAGGAGCAGTCAAATAACTGAGAGTCTTGAAAACAGGCTTGTATACTAGCCATGGAAGCAGCAGAAACAGGAGCACCACCTCTTTTTTATGAGAATATAAGTAGGTATTGAAATCCCCCAACACACACCAAGGAAGATTGTTTGTTATTTTGCAAAACTGCTCAAGTACCCATAGTTCTTCTCTTTGATTCTCATTGTTGTGACCATAAACTATAGGGTAAGGACAAACCAAGGTCCATTCATAATAAAACCTTGCAACAGTAGTTTGATCGCAAAAATATATAAAGGTAGCCTGCTATGGGTGGAATCGCACATTAACCGCATCCTACCCAAATCATGATTATTCAATTGTCAAAATAGGACCAACCTGGACAAATAGTACTTCTTATTCTGCCTTTATTATTGGCTTGAAATCTAGTTTCAACTAACCCACAAATTTCTAAACTATTGCTATTGATGAGATTTCTTACCTCCATTTGCTTCAGAGGGTCATTAAGCCCCCTGGTGTTCCACCATCCAATGTTATTCATTGTTAACAAGCCTGTAAGGAGCTTGTCTAATCGGACCTGCCTTTTTGAGGTTAGAACTCCTTATTCCCACATGCACCCCAGTTTGCTTTGATGCATAAGTTTTTCTATCTCCTGGATGTTGTGGGATCTAAATAGGGCCTTTATCAGTAGAGGCATGATATTTTGGATTACCCTGAGAGGGAACACTATGAGTAGACTCCTTGTTAGTAATGATCATGTTACCATTTGGATTAGGAGCTTCTTGCAGGGATGGGTCTTTGAGAATTTCCATATTCTCGAGAACCTCAGAACCACCATTATCTTCCAGTACAGAGAAGGAATTTCGATCAATAGTAACATTAACCAAAGGTGAAACTGTTTGAATAAATCTATCTGGTTCAAGACCTGGAGGATACAAGGGAGATGCCAAATGATCAAATTGCTCCCAGATGGTATGTCATTGCTCCCAACTTTCATGGACTTTCTTTTATTATTGACAGCTGACCATCCCTTCTCAACTGGCGGCATAGCTTGATCAGTATGAGGTAGAATGATAGTCTCCCGAGGAGGAGATGGGTTAGGTTTCGCCTTTGGCACATACACAAGGGAAGGGGGGACAATAACCTGCTCCTTAATCTTTTTTGGGCACCTTGCTTCACTGTGACAAAAGGTCGAGCAGCTGGGGCATTGTGCTGGCTTCCAAGCATACTCAACATCCACAGTGCACTTAAACCCATTATAAAAAACAACTGTAATCTCCTTCTTAAGCACAAATTTAGGGTTAATATCAACGCATACCCTAGCAAAGGAAATTCTGGTTCTTGCTGCTGTAGGACCATCCAGGAGAATAGGTTTTCCAACAACAGATGTAATATGGCTGAGTCCTACTGGATTGAAGACATGAACATGCACCTTCCTTATTGTCATCCAAACTGGTATATCTTGAATATTCTCTAATTTTTGTTCAATGAAAGGTTCCCAATTACGAACAAAGAAAGGGAATGAGAGATGAATATCAGTCCATGTTCAAGCGCAGTGATACGATCTTCCTCCAAAGAAAACTTGATAGTGTATTCTTTTTCTCCATGAACTGTCATTGACAGTGTTCCCTTGATATTCCAAGCCTTCTCAATCGCTGATTTCACATGAGTAAACGATAGTCTTTTACCAACAAAACCACCTACAACCAATTTTTCACATTCCACCATATGATCAGCTAACACCAGTGCTCTGATTCTTGCTACAAATTCCCCATCAATCAATTCTGGTGGCTGATAACTAAGATCAACCGAAGAACTAGGTAAAAAAGTACGAGATCGATTCACAGCACCACTCCAACTAGCACCGGGTTTGTTCTAATTAGCTGGTTTTTGAGTAGATTCTGAAGAAGAGGTTGGGGGCAGGGGGCGGGGGACTTGATGAATAAGAAGGGATACCTTGATCAAGAGGTATAGGATTCGCCATTTTCTGAGAAAAAGCAAAAACCTAATTGCCTTTGACAATGATCAAAATTGCTCGGCCAAAGTCAAGATCCTCTCCAACTATATCTTTTTTAATTCAGTTGCGCATTTTTGGGAGTTACGTCTTGTAAGTTGTAAGTTAACAAATGGTGTAAAAATTAAGTAAAGGCACGCTGATGGAATTAGATGCTCTCATTAGCCGATGCAATCCAACACTTTCTCAAAATTGATAATTTTATTCATTGAATATTTTTAAGCTTATCTTTTAATTTTTTAGTTACCACCGTAAAAAAATTTAGTTATGCACCGGCTTCTTATCCTGAAATTTCTCCCGAGGAGAATGGCACGACCTTTGGGGACTGCTCTCACCATTTGGATGTGTGCGGTGGAAATGGGTCCCTGTTTTTTCTTTCAATCGGTGTATTCTTTGGTAAAAAAATCGAAGTCAATCTAGCATTTTCGAAAATTGTATAATTATATTTATATGTCGGTCATTAGACCAAGTATATCTAGCTCCTTTTAGAGGCAGATCAATAAGGTCATGCTCAATAATAAACTCATTGAACTTCTTCATGCTGCTAGTAATCTTGTTGCAATTTTTCTTTTCATCACACTTGGTGATAGTGTTGAAGTCACCACCAAGACACCAAGGAATATTATTCTAATATCTACAAATATTGTCCAACTCCACCCAAAACTCAGTTCTTTCAACCGGTTTATTTGGACCATAAACGTTTGTTAAAATCCATTGGAAGTTATCCATCTTGTTAGTGCATAGTATGGAAAGAGTAAACTCACCTACAAGGGAGTCACTAACTTCTACCAGATCTCTATCCCAGAGAATAAGCATACCACCCGAGCTTCCTACAGATCTCTTATCACCTTCTTTTGAACAACACTACCCTTTTGTTTCCCAACTAGCCAAAGCAAGACCTACCTCTGATCATATCCCTCTAGTTTTAGATATCTCAGACCCTTCATGGGGACCTAGTCCTTTCAGGTTTGAAGTCATGTGGTTTTTGGAGAATGGTTTTTTAAAGCTTTTGGAAGAGTGGTGGCTCTCTTTTTGTTTTGCATCTACACCTAGCACTGTTCTCTGGCTAAAGCTCAAAGCACTCAGGGAAAAGTTGAAGGTCTGGAACAAGGAAGTCTTTGGTCACACAAACACAAAGTTGAATTCTATTCTCTCTGAAATTCAAACACTAGATGGCATAGCTGAAGATAATCTACTTTCAGAAGAGGAATTGCAATTAAAATTACAAAATAAGGCTGAGTTTGCGAAGATAACGAAAATGGAAGATATCTCATGGAGAATTAAATCCAATACTAAATGGCTGCAGGAAGGAGACAAAAATACGTCTTTCTTTATCAGTAATGCATCAGCAAGAAGAAGATATAACAGAATTAGACAACTATACATCGGCAATGAATTGGTTTCTGACAGGGTAAAGTTACAGGAGCATATTGTGGAAGAAGTGATACGACCAGATTTAGAGGGTATCATGTTTGATAGTATCTCTTCACTTGATCGTAAATTTTGGATTTGATTTCTTCAAGAAGAGGTTATACATGCTATTACGGATTTAGGAATGAAAAGGCCCTGCCCCGAGATGGTTTTCCAATAATGTTCTTCCATAAGTGTTGGAATTTCATCAAGAAATATATTATGGACACTGTGCACGAGTTCTACACCTCAGGTACTATTAACTCTAAGCATAATTCTACTTTCATTACTCTTGTCCCTAAAAAGGACCATATTGAGACTGTAAAGGATTGTATACCTATTTGCTTACTTACTAGTGTCTATAAAATCATTGCGAAAGTCTTAGCTTCAAGACTCAAATTGGTTATGGATAAGCTTATATCTCCAGTGCAGTGTGCTTATATTGAAGGCAGGCAAATTATTGATGGTACCTTGATTGCTAATGAACTAGTGGATTCTAGATTAAGGTCTGGAATTGCGGGTGTTCTTTGTAAAATTGATCTTTAGAAGGCTTTTGACAGAATTAATTGGCGGTACCTTGAATTTGTGTTAAACTAAATGGGCTTCAGCAGGAAATGGTGTAATTGGTTGAGATTCTGTTATTCTACTTCGTCCTTTTCGGTGCTCATAAATGGTTCTTCTTTCGGTTACTTCACTAGCTCAAGGGGTGTCAGACAAGGTTGTCCATTGTATCCACTTCTTTTTAATATTGCAATGGAAGGTTTCTCTAGGTTCATGGATAGGGCTGCCAATCAAGGATTGTTCAGTGGCTTCTCAGTTTGTCCCACTAGTATCACTATTAATCACCTCCATTATGCGGATGATACTATTTTTTTTGTAGACAACAAAAGGAGGAATTACATAATCTGTTTTCTGCCTTATATTGTTTTGAGTTCATTGCTGGTTTGAAGGTTAACACTTCTAAAACCAGACTCATTCTTTGTTGGAGAGGTGCCAAATTTATCAATTTGAGCGGAAGTAAGAAGTGGGTTCTGCAACAGATTGCCTACCATTTTTGTGCACAGGAATGCCTTTGGGAGCTAAGTCCAACTCCAAGAGTATTTGGGATCCAATCATGCAGAAGTTTGATGCCAGATTGTCCTATTGGAGAAGAATATCTCTATCAAAGGGAGGTAAACTCGCTCTTTTGAAATGTATCTTATCTTCTTTACCCACCTATTTTTCTCTTTGTTCAAAGCCCCTATATCTGTTATTAAAATCCTTGAGAAGAAAATGCGAAACTTCCTGTGGGAATACAAAGAAGATGCAAAGTTATCTCATTTAGTTAATTGGGATATGGTACGTGCTATTAAAGAGCGTGGTGGCTTGGGAGTTTGTAATCTAAAGCTTATGAACATGGCGTTGCTAGCCAAATGGTGCTGGAGATTTGGTGTTGAAAAGAATAAATTGTGGTTCAAAATAATAGCAGATAAATATGGTATGTACTCTTATTGATACCCGGTTCGGTTCAAAGCTATGGTGTCTCATGTTGGCAAGCATTAAAGAATGACTTTGATCAAGAATAACTCCACTCTTTATTTGCATTCAGGAAGAGAAACTTCTTTAAGGAATGACTTATGGTGCCAAGTGCTGATTAACACTATCCAAAGGAGTATCCTTCTCTTTACAAGCTTTCCAGGGGAAACAACATCAAGGTGGCGGACATGATCACTTCGTAGGGAGTTGGAGATTCGATTTCAAGAGGGTTCTATCTAATTCGTAGGTAAATGAATTTGCATCTATTCTTTGGTTATTGGAGATGTCCCACCGGTTTTAGATGGAACTGCAGACACTCGGCGTTGGTCACTTCAAAACTCAGGGGTGTTCTCGGTGAAAACTATGTATGCGAAGTTAGTAGAATCTGATGGGATTGACAATTTTCCATTTCAGTTTACATGGAAGCCAGCAATTCCGCCTAAGATTTGTATGGAGTTTGGTTCATGGTAAAATAAAAACGAAGGATGTGTTGTTGCATAAAGGAATCGGGGTAGACAACTCTTGTGTTATGTGTGGGAATGAACCAGGAAACTCAAGACCATCTATTCTTGCATTGTAGAATCGCCCATAGAGTTTGGTCAATGCTTCTACCTAGTAAATCACAGTGCCCTCGGGTTACTCCTAGTTCGATAATGGCCATGTCACGTTCTTTGCACACAACAACTTTCTCCTAAGAATGGTAATTTTATTTGGAGCTTAATTCCACTGTGTTTTGGACTTTGTGGAAAGAAGCAACAGCCGTACTTTTGATAATAAACACAGCTTTAAAACAGATGATGAACTTGGAAATGAAGCTAAAACATCAGTCCTACATTGGGCTTCTGCCGCGGGAAGACAAGTTCATATCAACTTTGCTAGTTCTGTTCTCAGAGATTGGGAAAATCTATTCATGTAATTTTATTTTATTTTCATTTTCCTACCATTGGTAGCTCCCTCTATATTCTCTCAATCTAATACATCTTCTTTTCTGATCAAAAAAAAATATTTATATGTCGGTAAATATGTGATAAATTTTATTCCTTGAATTTTTAAGCTTATCTTTTTATTTCTTGGTTGCCACTTGCCACCATAAAATTTATAGTTATATGCCAGTAAATATGGGATGAACAATAGCCGCCATTTATGCCACCATAAGGATAGTTAAATAGCAATTTCAACCTTTTTTAAGTCCTTGTTTGATAAACAACTCTGAGCAAAAATAAGAGTAATTTTAGACGGACTAACCGACTAAGTAAAATGTTCAGAAAAATCTTGACTGAAAATCCAATAGTGGTTGGTATCTGGTAACTGATTCTATTATTAAGATGTAAGTAATGAACCAAAATGAGATTTTGTTTCATGTAGGATTTCTAACAAGATACACCACGGGTGACTAGCATCTTTGAGATTAGCATCCATAATATAAAGGCTCACTGCACCAAAGTTACAGCGGTGCAGCCTAACAAAACCCCGAATGAAAATGACCCATATATCCCGCCCAACATTTCCTTGTCTCTCCATGAGTATCCATACGTCTAGTGTCAATTGCTGCACTATTTGCCAAAGATTATGGACCACACTCCACACATAACAAAAAGGTCGCAATTATTGCTTCTCCACCACATTACAATTTGATATGTAATATGAGGGTTTTAGATTCTGTGAAATCTTTGTATGATTTTCTCACAACTTTAGTAGACTCGGATCAACAAGACAATGCAGTTTTCTCTTTTATTTGGAAACAGAAGTACCCTCTCAAGATAGGTTTCTTTTTATGGACAATTGCTCATAACAGACTTCCTACAAGAGATTCTTTGAGAAGGAAAGGTATGGATGTTCCAGCTGAATGTGTGTTTTGCTCTGAATTTGAAACTACTTCTCATCTTCTGTTACATTGCTCTTTTGCTAAGAAGATTTGGTGTTGTTTTCTGGATAAACCAATCGTTTTTCTCAATGCTCGAACATACCGCAATCGCTATTGATCTTTGCATTTACAACAATCTTCTTGACTTTAATTTGCTTTATGGAATTTAATCCATTTGCGGGTGTATTTGGCAAGAGAGGAATGCAAGGGTTTTCAATGGTAAAATCTGCAATGAAGTTCTTTGTGACAAATAAAGCTATCTCATTTGTTTTTTCGTCTCTAGCAATCAAAGATTTCAAGGCATATCTTCAATCTGATGTTATGAATAATTGGCACTCAACTTTTTGAAACTTAGTAAGTTGGTTTGCTTGTAGTCAGGTTGTATGTAGCATGTTCTTCGTTTTTTCTTTTCTTTGAGCATTATCCTTGCCTGTGGGATTTGCTTTTCTTTCTTTTCTTTGTATTTGGCTCAGGGGTGGTATAATCCTTTTATACCCTATTTTTTTGATCAATATACTTTCCAAGGATCAAAAAATACTTCCTCCGTCCCACTATTAAATGACCTGATTTAAGTTTACTTAGGAATTTTACGTGCAAGCAAGAAAAAGAGATTTTTAAGCATTTTTTATAATTATCCCTTATGGATAATAATTAGTGAAATTTTGAAATAATTTCTCTTCAAACTACTCCACTGACAAGCCGCTAACTTCATACCATCAAAAGATTTTAAAACACCTACGTAACTAATATAAAATACGCCTATCAAATTATGCGTATTTCTTATTTTTTATAATTAATTCAAATGATAATTTTAGAAATATCTCTCTTATTTAGTGAATGACACTCGGTATTAATGGAAAAATCTAAAATTAAATAAGTCACTTAATAATTAGTATGGAAGAAAGTATATACGTTGCACTTCAGGTGACCTGAGCTCATCTCATTATTATGGATCTACGATGATGTGGTGGTGTATCACAAGTACCCTACAAACAGTACATAATAAAGCCAAGCATTCTCATTAGTGGATTTGTCCCACCATACACTCACATGACAGCTTATCTCAGATAACATCCACTCTCAGCCTTTCATCTCATATAAAGGCTAAATACATAAAGCACTCCTAATTTTGAAAGTAGACAAGTAAAGTATTTTGGAAATTGGGTACTCCAGACGATGAAAACAACAAACAGAAAACAACACTGCAACGCTAAATTTCAAAATCTTGCGATTTTTTTGGGCAAATAATTGGACCCTTCTTAAATAATTAATTGGACCCTTCTTAAATAATTGTCAAATATAATTGGTCAATAAAATAATGCTTCAGGATATAACAAAGCCCTAACAATGTCATTAGATGCAAGAATTGTACTTTTGACACAATTAAGAACACGCATTATGAAATCTGATGATACTGTGATTGATGATGTAGAGAAAACTAAACAAATATTTTCATGTTATTTCGTGATGATTTCAAAAGGAAAACAATCACCACTTGTTGTAGGGTATTTGCATCTTTTCAAGATGCATGTTCATCAACAAAGGAAACCTCCAATCAGTTTCAACGGTGACCTTTGGAAAAAAATGCTTTTGTTTAGAATTCAAACTGTTTTGAATTCAAATCCAATTCTAGCCGTTCCATAAATGAAAACTTAAATTGTGGTTAAGAAAGAAGGTTAGTTTTATAAAATAACTACGGTAATTGATATTATTGAAAATATCCAACATTCTCCTATTTTCAAAAATGAAAAAACACAATAGAGAAGTAAAAGCTTTATGGAGTGGCTGTATCACTAAAGTGATTTCCTAGTACAGTGGGATCAATCAACGTAGTTGACTTATTTGGGAAATAAGCATCATCGTAAAATCAAGACATAAATGATAGGTATCTTTTGATTTGAACTCTACTAGTGTAAGAAATTCGAAGCCTTATTGAGGTTTAGTGGTGAAACCAGGTTTGAACCAAGTTCCCCATCACGATGAAAATAGGAATCTCAACACATACTTATTTCAAAGATTGTGTGTTGAATCCCTGAAGACGTTAATGACCCCGCGTATCATGGATTCATGAGTCTTATCGCAGAATCAGTTTCTCTTAGGAAACAATATGATTTCCATACTCATACAGTAAGTATCTAAGATAAATCAGGATACACCTGTGTGACTATAGATTCATTAAGGATTTCCATTCATCCTCTTTCTTTCAAAACCACTAAACTAATTTGAAATGAAAATTGAAGTTTATAATTAGCGACCATAACCACATCCATAACTTATCAGTTATCCATTGAACTGTGTTTATCTTTTCAAAACATAGGTTGGGTTACATGTATGGATGGCTAACTTTCTTTTTCATGAGATCTTAGTCTCATTTCCCCTTATATTGGCTCTTGCTTTTGGTAGAATCTTTGTGAATGGGACTGCCAAGTTCTTCTTTGATTCAATAAAATTAACCGTAACAACTCCTCGCTTGAGTAATTTTCTCACAATTTGATGTCTAAAACTTGCATGTCTTGACTTCCTATTATATGTCTTTGTTGATGGTGGTTTTTATCTTAGGGTTAAAATCGTAAAACCGGACAGTGACGTCACAGAATTTGAGTAATAATGTCTCCACTGAAAGCATTTATCGAACCCTTTAATATGTCTGCGAGAAAATTACCAGGGTACCTTTTTTTTTAATACTAATTAGGGTTTCGATAGGCCAAACCTAATTCCCCACCACCGTGCCAATGGCAAACCATACCCGGCCACATCTACCGCTTGTGCCAAAAGAAAACCATGCCGTCATCTCTGGCGTAAAGGCATGCCAGCCATGCTAGCCGCATCAACGGTGCCAATAGCAAACCATGCCGACCACATCTTGGCATGAGCATGCCAACCATCTGGGGCCCGCACCAGGTGCCAATGGCAAACCATGCCACCCACACCTACCACGCAAAGGCATGCCAATCATGTTAGCCAAGCCAACCGCCCCTTGCCTTGGCCTCACCATGCCAAACCGTCTGTACCCAACCCTTGGCCCCACATATGCCAATGGCATGTCGTGTCAGCCACCTTGCCGCGCCATACCGTGTTGGCCTCCCCATGAGGCTACCAAAAACAAAGGCCTGCAACAATCAACGGACATCCTTCCATCTAAGATGCAAATCTTAGCCGTCCAGGTCTAACCAACGCATGGTAACCTTTAGCCCAACGCCAAAACCCTAATTTTCGTCACGCGCAAGTCCGCGCCAAGGCATGCAGAAACCATGCCACATGTGCCAATGGTATGCCGTGTCGCCCACCTCATAGCGCCAAACGAGTGGTGGCCTCCCATACGGCTGCAAAAACAAAAGGCTCCGCAACAATAAACGGCCATCCTTCCATCTAAGATGCAAATCTTAGTCCAAGGTCACCAACCAACGGATGGTAAACTTTGGCCAAACGCCAAAACCCTAATTTTTGCCACACCAAAACCGCGCCAAGGCATACGAACATGCCATGTGTGCCAATGGCATGCCATGCGGCCACCTTACCCATGTCTTATAGTGTTGGCCTTCCCCATGGGCTACCAAAACCAAGGCTCCGCAACAATCAACGGCCACCTTCCATCTAAGATTAAAATCTTAGCTGCTCAAGTCACCGAAACCAACGATGGTAACCTTTGACACGCCTAAACCGCGCCAAGGCATGCCATGACATGTGCTAATGGCATGCCAACCGCCTTTGTCGCCCATACCGTCCGGGCCTTCCCATGCGGCTACTGTAAAACGAAGGCGTGGCGACGTCAACGACCACCCTTCCATCCTGAAGTGCAAATCCTAAGCCGTCCAAGGTTGTCAAATGAATAGCGATGGTAACCTCTTTTTTGGACCAAAACACGCCAGCTTCCCAAAACCGCTAGCTTCTCAAAACAAGCTAGCTTCCCAAAACGCACCAAACATGCCATCGCCCTTTTGAATTCTTCCTGAGTTTTACTTTGGTAGTTTTCACCTCTCAAGAACTCAAAACCTAAATATTTCGAAAGAGATATGAAATTCTTTTAAATGGAGAATGGAGGGGCGGACCATCAAAATCCGAGTCCAAGTATGAGAATTCTACATCGATTCTAGTAAGGGCTCTAATTAGGTTTCGACATACTAAGCCCTAATTTAGACAAAGCCGCAAGTGCTTCCATTGCAAGCCACACATCTTGCCGGTGGCTCCACTCCACATTAAATCCATGCCGTCCATGCTTTCATGCCCTCGCTACCAAACGAAGTGGTTGCAACGATCAGCCACCCCATCCCAAGATGCGGATCTTGCTCGATCAGGTCACCGGCTAACGCATGGCCACTTTTGGCTCAACACCAAAATCCTAGATTGGCCAGCCTAATCACGTTAAAACCATGCCGTCAATGCTTTCATGTTCTTGGCTACCAAAGCGAAGGTTGCGATAATCAACTTGTGTATTTCCTCTTAAGATGCAAAATCTCGAGTCGGAAGTCACCTTTAGAAATCTCCCAAGATCAACTTGCGAGCAACAAATAAACGTACCACCCACATTTCACAAAAATTATTCGGGAATATCAAATTTACGTCACAAACCGGATGCCTATTGGGTATTAGTTTGACGGTTTACGCGTGCGGCGTACATACGCCCGTTATAAGAGAGTGTCATAAGGATGAGGCGTTAGTAAACACATGGGAGTAATGGCGAAACAGCTTTCTTTTATGGAACATCAATTCGAATGGTCTGGCTACCACCTCCTCCCATTTACTCACCCGTTTTTCATTTCTTAATGAGGCCGGTAGCACGTTTCACTTCACTTGTATAAATAGGAATTACCTATTTCACATAGAACAACAAGTTCGGTGTTAGGAGCACAAACACTCGTAAAACATTTGCTAGCTTTCCATTATTGGCTTCCAACTTTCCGATACAAGTCTTAAAACAACTACTCTTTGAATCATTATTCTCGGTCTCAACACTCCCTTCGCTTCCCTCCCCAAACCAACCTTTCTCCTTCACTTTGTGGACCGAAGCAAGTCTGGAATGGCCATTTCTTAGTTTAGGACGGATTTGTACAAATTGATCTCTCGAATCTAAAGTAATCCCTTAGAGTACATTGTTTAGGGTTTAAATTCGTTTCACCCACACACTACAAAATCGATGAAACCATTTTCACCCTCAAACAATTGGCGACCATAGTGGGAGATTGATTTTTGATTCTGATATCAATTTTGACCTCATGCTTCGACCTAGACATCATGTGTATAAAGCGTCTGCTCGAGGTTGATCACTCAGTTACCGGAACGACACGATTATCGGTCTTGACACGGCGAGGATGATAAATTTACTAGAGATTAAAGAGAATGATCCAATCCGTGAGGATCGACGACTTGATTATCGATGAGACGGTAGAGCTTTCCTAAATCGCGGCGTGCTTCCCATGAATCAGTGTACATCAGGAAGGTTCCTCTCATCAGAGACACAGCCATGTTCGAGTAAGTCTTACCTAGACAAGATACATGGTTTGTTATTTTTAAGTTTCAAGGAATGGTAAAATCGATAGCCATGTTATGTTTCACCCCATGTCGTCTACCAACACGTTTGATGTTTCATTTTCAATCGTAACCAAGACAACATCATTTAAAACAATCCATTCTAAACAATTCATTAAAAAGAATAATCCAAAACCATCAAGGTAACATTTGTCCATCATGCCCCCAAGAAATCCAAAGAAATCAAAACCATAAACTATGCGTTTCATTTGACCTTTCAAAAAAAAAAAAAAAAACCTAAAAGTAAGAAGTTCGGAAGTATAAAAATGTATTTAATAAAAGTTTTTCAATAGTGGCTTGCTCTTCTTAGCAAAATCCTCCCTCGTACTTTGGAGAGCCTCCCTTTTCAACTTGAACTTCTGTATAATTTTTCGACTTCCGCTACTCGCTTGTCCACCATGTCCGAAGAAGGAACTTCATTTATTTCGACCAACAACTTTTCAACCTCAGAGACCTTCACCAAGGGACATTGAATTCTAAGTCTACACACATGTCACGACAGAACCTCCATCTTAAGACTACATCCTCGTAAATGTATGACCAGTCACTTGCACATGTCGTAATCGAAGACAAAGCTTCCTCCACCTTAACCAACACAAATCGACTAGTAATCTTCTTGGTCAAGTGGTGATATGTACGTAACTTTCCCATATTTTAGTGTATAGCACCGCATGTTTGGATGGCACACTGAACCCCCCGATCAACACATGATCCGGATAAGGGGCCAGATACGGAGGGTTGAAAGTGGTGTCGGAGACCACATCGGCCAAATAGCCCGAGGATTCTCGGCGGCGGTGCACTGCGGCGTTGAGTACTCTCCATTGCCGAGGTACGCATGACGCTTTCATCTCGATCAACATCCATTTCAAGGTCGCGGTCTTAGGCGCCAGTGAGACGAAATGCATCTCCACCAGTCTTTGTCTCAGGGCCATATTTAGAACGGTTTCCCCCTATGACATCACGAATTAGATAGTCTTTCGAAAAAAAAAAAAAAAAGAAGAGAGAAAAAAAGGCGGGAGACTCATGATTCTCTTCCCGGAATAGGCCAGAGGAAGATTCCGGCCTTTATTTATCAGAAGAACTACTCTCGCCATCGCCAGGCTCGAACTTTTTATCCTTCTCGGTTTCCCCCATCACCATGTATAGCCTCGCATCGCCACCCTCCGTCTTGAGAAGCGATGTTTTATGACTACTTGCAAGTTTATGCATCATATATATTGTGATAACCAAATAAAAACAATCGGATTAGACGATATTATTGTCATCGTTGCTCATACACTCGAATCTAGGGGTGTACATCGGGCCGGGCAGGCCGGGCCGGATGGGCTTGTAGTCCTTACTACCCATTAAGTTTAACAGGCCAGGCCGGGCCGGGCAATAACAAAAATTTAATGCCCATGGCCCGTCCATACCCGTGAAACAATACAGGCCAGGCCAGGTCGGGCCAGGCTCTACCAAGATATAATTCAAAATTTTAAAGTATATATTTTTTTTTTTTTTTTCTTGATGAATGATGATATATCGTAAGCTCGTTCAAATGATAGTTCAAACGGTCATATTCATTACTATGAAATGTAATTCAGAATTTTCTCTAACCCCAATAAATTGTCCACATATGAAATTTAAGTTCTTGAGAAATCCATCACACTAGTAGAAAACTTTATTCGAGGCTACTGGCAGTCAGGCAGGCCGGGTAACTAAACAGGCTACCGGGCAGGCTAACAGGCTGGACTCCAATATTTGAACAAAAATCCGGGTCCGCCCACTTATAATTATCGGGCAGGCCGGGCTAGCCCATGACAGGCTGTCAGGCGCCCATGGGCTCCTTCGGACCCGGGCGGTACATGGCAGGCCGCACGCTTCTGGGCATTCTGTACACCCCTACTCGAATCCATTTAAAGATATGAATAATATAACTCGCTAAAACCGAATTAGGAAACAAATTACACAGAAATGAATTAGATTATGTTCCTTGATTAAGATTCATCTTTTAGTAGCTGGTGCTCTCGGGCTTGTATGCGATGAAACTAATACATTGTACTTGACGGACGTTGTCGAATCCGATGATTCTGATGAAATAGTCAGGGTAAGCAGCCTTGGCCTCTTCTACCTCCTTGATAACCTGGGAAGCGTCGGTACAACCGAACATGGGTAGCTTCCACATTGTCCAGTAACGACCATCATAGTATCCAGGGGACCTATTGTTATCTCTGGAGATGAACCCTACGGAGTCGAATTCCAAACAGGGAACCCATCCATTACGGAGAAGGTAGTCGATTTCCTTTGACAATTGCTCGACGGTCAATGGAGGAAGGTATGAGAGGGTCTCAAACTTCTTCAAACCAGTTGGTGGCCACACCTGTTTGTGCACAAATTCGAACATAAATATCAACAATCTAGCTAATAGATCAGAGTCATAAATACTTTAAACTGGCCGGATATTTCAAGATTTAAATTATAAAAGGGATACCTGCATGCAGTTAACTCTTCCACCATTGCTGGCAACGGAGGTGATGTCGTTGGATTTACGGGGTAACTGGGAATGCAGCTATTAGATTTCAAACCGCTGAATGGTGCAACCATGCTAGCTTGAGCGGGGGCAGCGCTCCTTACGGAGGCAACTGCAGCTGAGGAGATCACTGAAGAAGCCATTACTTTTTTTTTTTTTTTTCTTACTTTTCTTTCCTTATTTTGGAGTTTGGGGAGGAAGATTTCTGTAGAATTAATAGGCATTCCATTTCACTACCTTATCTGGTCTATAACTGTTATGAATGGACGAGATTTTCATCTTATCTCATCCACTGATTGGAGGCCTCATAATGTGATGGGCATAAGATTAATAGTTTTGACACCGTTGTACTTGGTAGTAAAAGAAAATAGAGTAAATAAAAGTCATCATCATAATAACAGCCTCAACTTTTCTTTTTCTCGGATTCGTTATTTGTAGGCGTTACTAGGCACCTGTCCATTTTAACGCCTACAAACCTGTTATTTTCGAAGTCGAAAGCTTCTAAATGATTTATCTTTAGCAGATTGACATTGGCATTGTGAATAGCTTTCCTCTTTTTTCCTTTCTTTCTTTGAAGGTAAATAACTTTCCTCTTTTGTTAGCTAGCCGAAAATCATTTTCTTTTCATGTGAAATTGTTAACCGACAAGTTCATTAATAAGCAGCCGAATCACATCTTCTCATGCCCATTCTATTCCTATATCTCATTACAAATCTATTACACTTAGAAAAATTCTCTTACATCCATTAACTTAAGCAGGAAATTAAGTTGATATTAGCAAGGTAAAATAGGTTTTACCTATATCCAATCCCCACTTTTCGTAATTGCCATCCCAATCACATAAGTGAGAATTTGCAAAACCTTTTTAAGACTGGGTAAACAAAACTAACTCTAACAATTTTGACAGCTAACCTAATCGAAGAAAAAAAATCCATTAATGCAAAATCATTAAATTTGGTGATAATCGGATACTACAATAAAAGCCTAATAGTCAGAACTAGAAGATATAAAGATAAAAGAGAATTCTATTATTGAATGAGATATTTTACATTGAGAATCCATAGGGTATATATAGCCACACCATAACTTGGTGTGCAAGACTAATACTTGTAAATCAATTCATACTAAAAATATCAAACACTAAACATAACCCTAAATACTAAAACTTTTCCATATAATTTATTATTACCAATCCTATACTCTAACACCCTCCCTCAATCTCATGGGGATTGCAAATCACATGAGATTGGCCTTCAAAGTTGTTGATGAAGTGCGGTTACAATAAACGCCCGAGAAATATTAAGAAGCACGTCGCCATTAAAAAGAATACTGATTAGGAGAACCGCCAAAATAGCGAAAATAACAGAACCATTGATAGAGCATATAAGAACCATCGATAAGATAAAAGAGATAATATCAGCGGGTTCGATCTGGACCTGTTGCCCACCTCGTTTTCTCTTCTAACTGACGGCCGTAGCCTCCAATGCTACCGTCCATTGATCTTCCTCCGCCGCAATATGATTAGTTTTTCTTATTAGGTTATTTTTAGGTTAAAAAAAAAAAAAAAAAAAAAAAAAAAACAACGTTCGTTAGTTTTTTGCCAAATCCCTAATTTTCCACCCACAACCACCACTACGTCTTCTTTCCATGATTCCATCTATTTTAATCTTCTAGCTCTGATACCAAGTCAGAACTAGAAGATATAAAGATAAAAGAGAATTCTATTATTGAATGAGATATTTTACATTGAGAATCCATAGGGTATATATAGCCACACCATAATTTGGTGTGCAAGACTAATACTTGTAAATCAATTCATACTAAAAATATCAAACACTAAACATAACCCTAAATACTAAAACTTTCCATATAATTTATTATTACCAATCCTATACTCTAACACTAATTGAAATTATTTATGAAAATCATATGTTCCCTTGTTCATCCCACTGTTTCCATCGCATCAATACCAAAACCTAATAGATAAAGAAAAGATTAATTACTGATTTTGTGATAGTACCTATGTATGGGCGTAGTTGTCACCCGCATTGAATACTGATAGGGGAATGAAGCCGTCATAAGAGAAAGGGCTACCTTCGGGTCAGTGTCGATAGAGTGGGCGAACGAGGACGTTGGATCTGGAAGCGTGGTGGGATGTTGGGATCCTAGTCCCACATTGGTTAGATGGGACTTAATTGGTAGTTTATAAGTCAATGGGTTCCCTCATCTAGTCAACCGGTTTAATGAAAATTAGAGAAAGAGGGAGAAGAAAGACGGTGATGGGATGAAAATTACCAGAAAAATATAATAGGGTGAGTTTTGATTACCCTACCTAGAAGGAGTTAAACAAAAAATGATTTGTGTGCTACGGATGGGATTTAGGGAAAATGAGGATGGGAAAAAGGTACAACCGTAAAATATAAGCAAAAGCTTGAAAGAAATGTAGGCATCAAAACCTACTCGCCACATGGTCGAACGAGGTTGCACGAAGTGTACGAAGTGAATTTGAATGTCAGTGATAAGTCAAATTCAATGTCAGAGTTACTTTTACAAATATCAGATCTGCAAAGTATGAATCCCTTCTTAAATAGAGATCTGCGAAATGAACATAGATAACTAACCAACGAGATAGCTGACGAAGAGAAAGTTAACAAGCGAAGTGAGTAATAGCTCCAGACGAAGATGGATTGTTGAGCAAGAAATTATGACAGCTGTCCCGACAATAACCGAGGTTATCGGCGAAAGTAATGGGGAAACTTTATTGAAAATGGCTTGGGCGAAGTATAAAGCAGAGTCACGTGAATTGTGTGATCTTTGACGAAGTAAAATGAGTTGTAATCCACCAACTAAGTTTTCCTATAAATAGAGACCTTAGATCATTGTAAAAGGGATTGGATAATTTGTATTGGGTGAGGTTATGTTGAGAAAAAGTAAGTTAGGGTTCTTGTGAGTTTCCACCCTTGTATCATCATCATCATCATCATCATCATCATATTTATAATTCATAATAATAAAGAAGAACTTCTATTTCTCTTGTTAATCATGTCATAGAATAGCAATAATCTTTACTTGGGTGTACTCTTGGATTTCGCATTTACCTTTAGCGCTAAACAGGAACTTAGGTTGAGTTTACTCTCACTGAGATCTACAAAAGGAGTTGAAGTTGTTCTTGAGTTTTGTTCTTTGAAATATTTTTATAAGTTATTTCTCACGAAAAATATGGTTCCATAAATCTTAGACTTTTTGATCATGCTTGAGATCTGAGAGTTAGAAAAATCTTTGAGTTCATCTTGAAAAGTTCATTGAGATTTTAGGAAGAAAGTTCATTCTAGAATTCATAGCAAAGTTAATCTTACTAAAGGATCATAAACAATCCGGTGAGTCGAGAGTTGATTCGTCAGTATTGGTTAAACTCGATTGATGGCAAGAGTACCAAATCGAGCAAAGCACATAATAGCAGCAAGGAGAAGCAAACGTTTAGAAGCAAAAAGAGGAGGGAGAATAGAGATAGGAGAGACTTCATCTGCAGGAGGAAGAGGAGGTGCACCACAACATCAGAATGATAATCCAAATGGGGATAGGTATCGAGAAGGATCGGTTCATACAACTGATACTGAAACCGAACCAGGCGAAGAGCATGCTCATGAAGACGAACAAGGAAAGCAAGAGAATATCGATGAAGAGAATATGAAAATGGAACAGTTGAGGGAGAGGCTTCATCAGGAACGATAAATGGAACGATATCTGGTAGAGCAAAGGCAAATAGTCGCGAGACAAAATGCTAATTTAGTGCTGGAAAATTATATGCTCAATGAAGAAAGGACAAATAATGATTTGCGAGCGAGAACTGGTGAGTCAGAATCAAGGAAGAGTAAGATCTTGTCGAGAAGAAGACGACTGCGAACTAAGGATGATACACTCAGTGAAGTTGATGATGACGAGGAGAGAAGAAATCGAAGGAGGAGACGCCGAAGAGAGGATAGCGAGGAGAGAGAATTGAGGAGAGCGTTGGAAGAAACCAGGTGGGAAGATCAGAGGCGAAGGTTCGAAGAGGAGAGGATACGCGAGAATGAAAGAATATATGAAGAAGAGAGGAGACGCGAGGATGAAAGAATGCACGAAGAAGAGAGAGACGCGAAGATAAAAGGAGATGCGAGGAAGAAAGAAGAAACATACACGAAAGAGGCTATTGGAAATCTGAATCAAGCAGTCTTAAACGAACTGCGAGATATGAGTGTTTATAGGTGAAAATGGTTTCTGCTAATTTCGGTAATTTTGGGTGTACAAATGAGAAACAATTTAAACCCTAAACAATATACTGCAAGGGAGTACTTTATATTCGAGATATCAATATGTACAAGCCCGGCTTAAACCAAGAAATGGCCGTTCCAGACTTGCTTCGGTCACAATATGAAGGAGAATGGGTTGGTTTTAGGAGAGAAGAAAGGAAAGTGATGAGACCAGAATAGTTGATTCTGGAAGAGTAGTTGTGTTACTACGACTTGTATCATAAAAGTGGAAGGCTAACAAATGGTAAGCTAGCAAGTATTTTCTGAGTGTTGTATATTCCCGAATGAACTTGTTGTTCGGTGAAATAGGTAAGACCTATTTATACAAGTCGAAGTGAAACGTACTCTAGTCTCATTAAGGAATGGAAAAATGGGTAAGTAAATGGGAGGAGGTGGTAACGCATGGAATTGATGTTCCATAAAACCGTTAACGCATGTAATTGATATTCCATAAAACCGTTAACGCATGAAATTGATGTAAAAAGCGTTTCACCATTAACTCCCTGTATTTACTAACCGCCTCACCCTTATGACGGCGTAGTGTATGCCGCACTCAATAAACCGCCAAACCAATACCCAAAAAGGATCCCCAGGTTTGTGATATGTGTTGATGTATCAACATGTAACATGTTGTTCTTTCCTCGAAAGTCGTACTTGGGGAGACTTGCTAGCTTAGTGACTTCACGGTGCAGAGATTTTGCATCTCAAGAGGAAAGATAGTCGTTGATCGTTGCACGCTTCGTTTTGGTAGCCGTGTAGGGAAGGCAAGCGTGGTGGCGTGGATAGGTTGGCATTCCGATTGGCATGGCATGGTTTGGCGTGGCCAAACTTAGGTTTTGAGGACAAAGGTTACCCGCGTTGTCCGATAACCTTGGATGGCTAGGATTTGCTACGGGATTGAAAGGAAACCATTGATTGTTGCCGCGCCTTTGCTTGGTTAACCATGGGGAAAGAAATCATGGTGGCACGTTTATGTTGTCATGGTTTGGCGTGGCCAAACTTAGGATTTCAGGCCAAAGGTTACCATCGCGTTGTCTGTGGTAACCTTGGATGGTTAGGATTTATTCACGGGATTGAAAGCAACCGTTGATTGTTGCACGCCTTTGCTTGGATAGCCCGTGTAGGATTACCAAGAAAGCATGGTGGCGCTACTATGTTGGTGTGGTTTGGCTTGGCATGGCGGGGCAAGGGGTTTGCCATTGGCACACGGTAGCAGCTGGCTAGGGCCAAGGCAAGGCGTGTTTGGCTTGGCATGGCGGGGCCAAGGGTTTGCCATGGGCACATGGTGCGGCTAGCTTGGCTAGGGCCAAGGCAAGGCGTGTTTGGCTTAGCCCGAGGGGCCAAGAGGGTTTACCCATAGGCACATGGCGTGGCTAGCTTGGCTAGGGTGCAGTTTAGCAGCATGTGGGTCAGGGTTTGCCATGGGCGAGATGGTGTGGCTAGTTGGCCAGGGCCAAGGCAAGGCTTGGCATGGCGGGGCCAAGGTTTGCCATGGGCGCATGGCGTAGCTAGCTTGGCTCGGTATCGATTTGGCTGGGCATGTGGGCCAAGGGTTTGCCATGGGCGCATGGTGTGGCTAGCTTGGCTAGAGTGCGGTTTGGCTTGCATGGGCCAAGGTTTTTCCATGGGCGCATGGCGTGGCTAGCAGTTAGGTGCGGTTTGGCTTGGCAAGTGGGGCAAGGTTTGCCATGGGCGCATGGGTGTGGCTAGCTTGGCTAGGTGCAGTTTGGCTTGGCATGTGGGCTTAGCGAGGTTTGCCATGGGCGCATGGCGTGGCTAGCAGCTAGGTGCGGTTTGGCTTGGCATGTGGGGCCAAGGGTTTGCCATGGGCGCATGGCGTGGCTAGCTTGGATAGAAGTGGTTCGGCTTGGCATGTGGGGCTAAGGGTTTTCTATGGGCGCATGGTGTGGGTAGAATGTCTAAGTGCGGTTTGGCTTGGCATGTGGGGCCAACGGTTTTCCACGGGCGCATGGAGTGTCTACAACAGCTAGGAGCAGTTTGGCTTGCCATGTTTGGTCGAGGTTTTCATGGGCGCATGGTGTGGCTAGCTTGGCTAGGTACGATTCGGCTTGGCATGTGGGGCCAAGGGTTTTCCATGGGCGCATGGCGTGGCTATCTTGGCTAGGTGCGGTTAGGCCTTGCATGTGGGGCCAAAGGTTTGCCATGGGTGCATGGTTTGGCTAGCTTGGCTAGGTGCCGTTTTGCTTGGCATGTGGCGCCAAGGGTTTTCCATGGGCACATGGCGTGGCTAGCTTGTTCAGGTGCGGTTTAGCTTAGTATGTGGGGCGAGGTTTACCATGGGCGCATGGCGTGGCTAGCTTGGCAAGGTGCGGTACAAAATGGCATGTGGGGCCAAGGGTTTTTCCAAGGGCCCATGGCGTGGCTAGCATGGCTAGGTGCGGTTCGACTTGGCATGTGGGGCCAAGGTTTTGCCATGGGCGCATGGTGTGGCTAGCTTGGATAGGTGTGGTTTGGCTTAGCATGTGGGGACAAGGGTTTTCCATGGGCGCATGGTGTGGCTAGCTTGGCTAGGTGCAGTTTGGCTTGGCATGTGGGGCCAAGGGTTTTTCATGGGCGCATGGCGTGGCTAGCTTGGCTATGTGCGGTTCGGCCTTTCATGTGGGGCCAATGGTCATCCATGGGCGCATGGTGTGGCTAGCTTGGCTAAGTGTTTTGTCATGCATGGCATGTGGGGCAAAGGTTTTCCATGGGCGCATGGCGTGGCTAGCTTGGCTAGGTGCGTTTTGGCTTGTATGTGGGGCCAAGGGTTTTCCATGGGCGCATGGCGTGGATGGCTTGGCTAGGTGCTGTTCGACTTGGCATGTGGGGCCAAGGGTTTGCCATGGGCGCATGGTGTGGCTAGCTTGGCTAAGTGCGGTTTGGCATGGCATGTGGGGACAAGGGTTTGCCATGGGTGCATGGCATGGCTAGCTTGGATAGGTGCGGTTTGGCTTGCGTGTAGGGGCGAGGTTTGCGTGACCAAACTAGATTCGTGACCAAGCTAGCGGGTTTTGTGCAAAAGGTCGTTTAGTAACTTGGACGTCAGGATTTGCTCCTGGGATTAAGGCGACCATTGATTATCGCATGCCTTAGTTTTGGTAGCTCGTAAAGGAAGGCCAACAAGGTGGCGCAGCTAGGTTGGCATGGGGCCATGGAAAGGTACGTTTGTCATGGCTCGGTAGGTGTGGCTGGCATTTTTTTCCATTGGCACGTACAGGGGTGCGGCTAGCATGGTTGTCATGCCTTGGCGTGCTAGGTGTGGCGGGCATGGTTTGCCATTGGCAATAGGGTGCGGCTAGCATGGTTGGCATGCCTTGGCGCGGTAGGTGTGGCTGGCATGGTTTGCCATTAGCACTGGGGTGCGTCTAGCATGGTTGGCATGCCTTGGCGGCAGTGTGTGGCTGGCATGGTTTGCCATTGTCCCGGGTGCGCGGCTATCATGGTCGGCATGCCTTGGCGCGGTAGGTGTGGCTGGCATGGTTTGCCATTGGCACAGGGGTGCGGCTAGCATGGTTGGCATGAGTTGGCGTGGTAGGTGTGGCTGGCATGGTTTGCCATTGGCACTGTGGGTGCTTGGCTAGCATGGTTGGCATGCCTTGGCGCGGTGTAGTGGCGGCATGGTTTGACATTGGCACTGGGGTTCGGATAGCATGGTTGGCCTGCCTTGGCACGGTTGGCATGGCTGGCATGGTTTGCCATTGGCACAGGGGTGCAGATAGCATGGTTGGCATGCCTTGGCATGATAGGTGTGGCTAGCATGGTTATCCATTGGCACATGCGGTGTGAGAATTAGGGTTTTGGCATGTCGAAACCCTAATTAGCATTAAAAAAGGTACCCTCATAATTTTCTACTTAGACAAATTAAAGGGTTCGATAAATGTGCTAGGTTTGGACATTATTACTCAAGTTCGTGGACGCGTCATTGTCTCGACTAGGTTTTACGATTTAACCCTTGACTAAAAAAACCACCATCAACATTAAGTCCCCTGCTTAGCTCGGAACAGGTGCCTTGTTGCAAGGTAAGCATATGAGGTGACAGAAAAGGACGGAATCAAGATGTAAATCATTGCAAAGATGGTCAGGAAAATCCGACTAACCTTTTTGAGGTATGAAGAGAGTTTTTGCTTCCCGTGTTGGCGGCCCTGCATAAGTTATACTCGGGATGCAGACCGTGGAGTGGTGAGACGAAAGTTGCCCGTTTGGTTTGGCCGTACATCACCGAGGCAAAGCGGGCGCGGTCTTGGAAGGAAAAGCATAGCGGACGACTTGGCACGTGGGCCAAGAGGTGGCGTGGTCTTAGGAAAATTTGTTGGTATTAGCAGGTTCACGGTACGGACAACTTGGAGAGGCAAAGAGTGCGTGGATGACTTGGCATGATAGGGCTGCGATAATGGAGCGGGCAGCCTGGCATGGTGCGGCCATGGCAAGGCTAGGCGTGGTGGGGCCGCGATAAATGGAGCGGAGTAGAAGAAGACGAGCAATCTTAAGAAAGTCCCTTGTGCTCGTGGTACTGTACGTTAGGCTGGAACGGAGTACTAGTGTAGATTTGGTGTGAAGGGAAGTTGCTAGCACTGGTCGGCTTGGACTTGGAGCCGTTAGCACTGGATCGACTTGGAATGGGAGACGCATGCATCATGCGGCTTGTAAAGGAGCCGTTAGAACTGGATCGTCTTCGAATGGGAGCCGCTAGCGTAAATTTGGCGCGAGCGCTGATCCGTTGGCCTGGCATGGCGTGAGCATTGGCTTCGGGAAGAAAATAACTTGCTTCAGTTCCTTGGGAAGGTGATGACTTTTTCGAGAGGTAAGGAGAGTTCATGATACCCATGTTTGGAATCCTTGCATAGATTTTATTTGTGGTGTTGACCCGTAGGCGGTGAGATGAGGATAGTTGGCTTAGTTTGGATATGCATCATCTTGGATGGGTTAGGGAACATCATGATGCTAGCTCGGTGAGTTGTTGGTGTTGGCGCATTAGCATGAAAGGCGCGGATTGTTGCAAAAACTAAACATGGAACGCTGGAAAGACTGGCAATGGCAAGGAAAGCTCGGATGTCTTGAGAGTTGCAAGGCTTGCTCTTGTGGGACCGATTGCCTTTTTTCATGCGCGGCTTTAACAGTGAATTCTTTCCTTATTCAAAAATATGGAAGCGTTACACCCATAATAGAGTGTTACTTCTCCCTTCCCCTTTTTAGGGTTTGTGCAATACATATTCGGGGTGAAATTGATCATCTTCCTCTTTCCAGTTGTTCGTTGGTGAAGGTAGGGTAAAGCTCGTTCCTCCTCCTGGTTTGGTATTGTGATAGAATCTCCTAGCAACGATCGTACCTCCTTTTTCCGAGAGATAAGTAGAATCCGCGATCCTTGCACCTTGCAGCTTTGCGTAAGTCCTGGTATGGTTGTGCATATTTAGGGTTAGTCTTTTGGAACGCGATGCGGAGCTGCTAGCATAGACTTGGCATGAAAGGGACCCATTAGCACTGATTTGGCTTGGCATGGGCGTGGGATGCTTGACAAAGCGTTTCCCAATCATGGGGTTGGCAAAGCAAAGGTGCAGACTATTTATACGGTGGTGGATTGTCTTCGCGGGACCGATTGCCTTTCCTTCTTACTTAGCCAGAATAGAAAATCCTTTCCTTATCAAATTCCGAGAGTGTTATGCTTTCGGATGGAAACTTTGCTACCCGAGAGATTGCTGGGGAAAGTGCTTGAAGAAGCTCTGACAGAGGTGTTGGCAACTCGCGCATCCCCTTTCTATGACCAGTTTCCCCTTTTTGATGTTTTTTCTTTGTTGTATAGATGTCTTAGTGCTTTTGCAGACTTATTGTTATCTTCTTGGTATTCATGGCGAAGTTAGGGTTTCTCCAATTAGCATCCCGCTTGCAGTTTCATATCTTTGAATAAAACTTCTTATTTGAAAGACTTCAATCTTCCATTAGAATATGTTGTTCGATCTTCCATTCCCTTCAGAGCTCCTGAGTAATTGAATAAGGCACTTCCTGTACGTTTTGTCTTTGTGTTCGTACTAGTGATATTTTTACTTCTTCCATGTGAAACTAAAATATGGAGGAGTACGGGTTCCCTTCGTAGTGATTGCTGCTGCGGTGAAGCTCTGGCAGGTATCAAAAAATGAGCGACAACAGCTCTTGGTAGCAGATGTAATCAGAAGAGACTACATTGTCCTGGGAACAAAGTAGGTTGGCTAGAATCGTATGGGCATCAATGGAAGTAAAAGGGTTGTTTGGATGCGTAAACGAGCAAACTGTCTATGGTCACGAGTTTTGGCGGGATGGATCAAAAGGTGGCTATGACTACGAAGATTAGCTGGATGCGATCATGATCCTTGACCTGGGGAGCGTGGTGGCACGACCCTTTGCAAGAAGGAGTGGTGTTGAAGCGGTTTCGTCTTTTGGAGAGGACGTTGGAACTTAAGGAGCCAAATGCTGCAGCTTATTGAGCTAACGCCGAGCGGAGCATTTTGCTGGAGAGAGAATCTTTGAAGCGGAGCGGCTGCTCACCGAGAACGTTGAAGTGGAGCCACTTGGAGAGAACGTCAAAACAGGCGCCTTGAAACTCTCAGAGCCTTGACGGTTATAATACATTGGTTAGGAGTCCCTAGTTCTATCTATCGATCGTGCTTTCCAGAGAGGTTGAGGTTTGGGAACGTCTTCCCCGACGGAAAAAGTCAGCTTTCGATGCAGTGCGGTTGAGGGATGCAAATATGCCTTGACGCTACGCCTTGGAGAAATATAGAATCTCACATAACTTTGACTCGATTTTGGAAATGTCGTTCCCAATCTTTACGTGTGATGAAATTGGATTGCTGATTCCCTTCTATTGGGCGTTCAAGAGCAATGCGAGCCTCTTAATCTATAAACTCACGTCTTGCTGAAGCGCCTTTTGTCTTTTCATCAAATCAACAGTGGTAAAAGGAGGTCGGCTTCTTCCGGCTTTTCCAGTACCTTGCCCCGAGTAGAGTCTCTCGGTGACGGTTGGAGATATCATGCTTGAAGAAATGTTGGGATGGCGGAAGCGGCTCTGGTTCTGGTGATCGTGAGTGTATCGCGTAGAGATGGCACAGTTTTGATCACGGAGTGATGGAGCCATGGCCTTTGTTTGAAGAAGGTGAGGATGGCGCTTTCTTTTGGCCGGTTGTGGAGCGGAGAAGATGGTGATGGAAAGGCGCAAGTTGTTAGCGCTGGAAGGATGCAAGCCGTTAGTGCAGGATGTGGCATGTATGCCTGGCAAGCACGTCTGGCATGCGCTGGGCCGGCGCGCGTCCGGCATGTGTGTCCGGTAAGCGCGTAAACAAAAGCAGCATCCGCAATGTAAGCAGCGTCCGTAAGCGCGTCTGGAAAGCACGTCTGGCATGCGCGTCCGGCAAGCGCGTCTGATAAGCGCATCTGGTAAGCGGGTGGAGGAATCCTTGTCTTCGATTGACGACATGTGCAATGTGACTGGTCATACCGTTTCTGAGTATCCGCTTTTCCATCTCGTCCAGGGTCTCGGCAGCGTGAATTCCTATACCAGAAACGTCCCTTCTCGAGACGGAGGGTAGCGGTGCTGAGTCTTCCTCTAGTCGGTCTATAAGCGAATCAGTGGGTCTTCTCCATGTTCTTCTTCTTCCTTCTTTCTTTCTTCCTTTTTTTTTTGAAGAGCATAAGAAATGCCTAATTTGTGGTTTTGATCTCCTGGATTTTTGGTTTATTAGGTCTTGTGATGAAAAGCAGGCCTTACGGGTGTAATACTGAGTTTTATGGGAAATACTGCTGTGATTGTGGAAAGTCCTCGGTCATTCTTTGAGTTACACGGGATAGTCAGTCGGCGATTCTCAGGCGGATCGTTTGCTTCTAACCCCTGGGAAGTCCCTAGTCATCCCTTATCGTGTCATGACTGATAATCGGGTCGTATGGTAACTGAGTCGTGGATCCCTGAGCGGATCGCCTACTTTAACCATCTTGATGTCTGGGTCGAAGCATGAGATAGATGGTCGAAAATAGACATTGTAACCGATATATCAATCTCCCACTGTGGTCGCCAATTGTTTGTAGGTGAAAATGGTTTCTCCTGATTTTGGTAATTTTGGGTGTATGGGTGAGAAACAATTTAAACCCTAAACAATGTACTGCAAGGGAGTACTTTAAATTCGAGAGATCAATCTGTACAAGTCCGGCCTAAACCAAGAAATGGCCATTCCAGACTTGCTTGGTCACAAAGTGAAGGAGAATGGGTTGGTTTTTTGGGAGGAAGCAAGGAAAGTGATGAGACGAGAATAGTTGATTCTCGGGAAGAGTAGTTGTGTTACTCGACTTGTATCGAGAGAAAAGTGGGAAGGTTAACAAATGGTAAGCTATCAAGTATTTTTTTGAGTGTTGTGTATTCGAATGAACTTGTTGTTAGGTGAAAAGGTAAGACCTATTTATACAAGTCGAAGTGAAACGTACTCTGGTCTCATTAAGGGAATGGAAAAATTGGTAAGTAAATGGGAGGAGGTGGTAACGCATGGAATTGATGTTCCATTAAACCGTTAACGCCATGGAATTGATGTTCCATAAAACCGTTAACGCATGGAATTGATGTAAAAGCGTTTCACCATTAACTCCATGTATTTACTAATAGCCTCACCTTATGACACTTCTTTATGAAGGGCGTAGTGTCGCGCACGCCGTAAACCGCCAAACCAATACCCAAAGAGGATCCCCCAGTTTGTGATATGTGTTGATGTCTCAAACATGTAGCATGTTGTTCTTGCCACGGCAAGTCGTGCCTTGGGAGACTTGCTAGCTTGGTGACCTTCGACGGTCGAGATTTTGCATCTCAATAGGAAAGATAGCCATTAATCGTTGCACGCTTTCGTTTTGGTAGTCGTGTAGGGAAGGACAGCATGGTGGCGCGGCTAGGTTGGCATGGCATGGTTTGGCGTGGCCAAACATAGGTTTTCGGGCCAAAGGTTAACATGCGTTATCCAGTAACCTTGGATGGCTAGGATTTGCTCCTAAGATTGAAGGTCAACCGTTGATTGTTGCACGCCTTTGCTTGGTTAGTCAGTGGTAGGAAGCCAAGATGGTGGCACGGTTATGTTGGCATGACATTGGCATGGCATGGTTTGGCGTGGCTATACTTTGGATTTCGGGCCAAAGGTTACCATGCATTGTCTGGTAACCTTGGATGGCTAAGATTTACTCCTGAGATTGAAGGGCAACCGTTGATTGTTGCACGCCTTCGCTTGGGTAGCTGTGTAGGGATGGCCAGCATGGTGGCGCAGCTATGTTGGTTAGGGCCAAGGCAGGGTGTGGTTTGGCTTGGCATGGCGGGGCCAAGGGTATGCCATTGGCACAGGGTGCGGCTAGCTTGGCTAGGGCCAAGGAAAGGCGTGTTTGGCTTGGCATGGAGGGGCCAAGGGTTTGCCATGGGCACATGTTGCGGCTAGCTTGGCTATTGGGCCAAGGCAAGGAGTGTTTGGCTTGGCATGTGGGGCCAAGGGTTTGCCATGGGCGCATAGCGTGGCTAGCTTGGCTAGGTGCGGTTTGGCTTGGCATTTGGGGCTAAGGGTTTGCCATGGGCACATGGTGCGGCTATCTTGGCTAGGGCCAAGGCAAGGCAAGGCTTGGCATGGCGGGGACAAGGGTTTTCCATGGGCGCATGGCGTGGCTAGATTGGCTAGGTGCGTTTGGATTGGCATGTGGGGCCAAATGTTTGCCACGGGCGCATGTCGTGGCTAGCTTGGCTAGGTGCGGTTTGGCTTGGCATGTCGGCCAAGGGTTTTCCATGGGCGCATGGTGTGGCTAGCTTAGCTAGAGTGCGGTTTGGCTTGGCATGTGGGGCCGAGGGTTTTCCATGGGCGCATGGCGTGGCTAGCTTGGCTAGGTGCGGTTTGGCTTGGCATGTGGGGCCAAGGGTTTGCCATGGGCGCATGGCGTGGCTAGCTTGGATAAGTGGTGCGGTTTGGCACGTGGGGCTAAGGGGTTTTATGGCGCATGGTGTGGGTAGAATGTCTAAGTGCGGTTTGGCTTGGCATGTGGGGCCAACGGTTTTCCACGGGCGCATGGTGTGTCTAGCTTGGCTAGGAACGGTTTGGCTTGGCATGTTTGGTCAAGGGTTTTCCATGGGCGCATGGTGTGGCTAGCTTGGCTAGGTACGATTCGGCTTGGCATGTGGGGCCAAGGGTTTTCCATGGGCGCATGGCGTGGCTATCTTGGCTAGGTGCGGTTAGGCCTTGCATGTGGGGCCAAAGGTTTGCCATGGGTGCATGGTTTGGCTAGCTTGGCTAGGTGCCGTTTTGCTTGGCATGTGGCGCCAAGGGTTTTCCATGGGCACATGGCGTGGCTAGCTTGTCTAGGTGCGGTTTGGCTTAGTATGTGGGGCCAAGGGTTTGCCATGGGCGCATGGCGTGGCTAGCTTGGCAAGGTGCGGTACAAAATGGCATGTGGGGCCAAGGGTTTTTCCAAGGGCCCATGGCGTGGCTAGCATGGCTAGGTGCGGTTCGACTTGGCATGTGGGGCCAAGGTTTTGCCATGGGCGCATGGTGTGGCTAGCTTGGATAGGTGTGGTTTGGCTTAGCATGTGGGGACAAGGGTTTTCCATGGGCGCATGGTGTGGCTAGCTTGGCTAGGTACAGTTTGGCTTGGCATGTGGGGCCAAGGGTTTTTCATGGGCGCATGGCGTGGCTAGCTTGGCTATGTGCGGTTCGGCCTTTCATGTGGGGCCAATGGTCATCCATGGGCGCATGGTGTGGCTAGCTTGGCTAGGTGCTGTTTGGCTTGGCATGTGGGGCCAAGGGTTTTCCATGGGCGCATGGCGTGGCTAGCTTGGCTAGGTGCGTTTTGGCTTGGTATGTGGGGCCAAGGGTTTTCCATGGGCGCATGACGTGGATAGCTTTGCTAGGTGCGGTTCGACTTGGCATGTGGGGCCAAGGGTTTTCCATGGGCGCATGGTGTGGCTAGCTTGGCTAGGTGCGGTTTGGCATGGCATGTGGGGACAAGGGTTTGCCATGGGTGCATGGCATGGCTAGCTTGGATAGGTGCGGTTTGGCTTGGCGTGTGGGGCCAAGGGTTTGCGTGACCAAACTAGATTCGTGACCAAGCTAGGGTTTTGTGCAAAAGGTCGTTTGGTAACCTTGGACGTCTAGGATTTGCTCCTGGGATTAAGGGGCGACCATTGATTGTCGCATGCCTTAGTTTTGGTAGCTGCGTAGGGAAGGCCAACAAGGTGGCGCGGCTAGGTTGGCATGGGGCCATGGAAAGGTACGTTTGTCATGGCTCGGTAGGTGTGGCTGGCATTTTTTTCCATTGGCACGTACAGGGGTGCGGCTAGCATGGTTGTCATGCCTTGGCGTGCTAGGTGTGGCGGGCATGGTTTGCCATTGGCAATAGGGGTGCGGCTAGCATGGTTGGCATGCCTTGGCGCGGTAGGTGTGGCTGGCATGGTTTGCCATTGGCACTGGGGTGCGTCTAGCATGGTTGGCATGCCTTGGCGCGGTAGGTGTGGCTGGCATGGTTTGCCATTGTCACTGGGGTGCGGCTATCATGGTCGGCATGCCTTGGCGCGGTAGGTGTGGCTGGCATGGTTTGCCATTGGCACAGGGGTGCGGCTAGCATGGTTGGCATGATTTGGCGTGGTAGGTGTGGCTGGCATGGTTTGCCATTGGCACAGGGGTGCGGCTAGCATGGTTGGCATGCCTTGGCGCGGTAGGTGTGGCTGGCATGGTTTGACATTGGCACTGGGGTTCGGATAGCATGGTTGGCCTGCCTTGGCGCGGTTGGCATGGCTGGCATGGTTTGCCATTGGCACAGGGGTGCAGATAGCATGGTTGGCATGCCTTGGCATGATAGGTGTGGCTAGCATGGTTATCCATTGGCACATGCGGTGTGAGAATTAGGGTTTTGGCATGTCGAAACCCTAATTAGCATTAAAAAAGGTACCCTCATAATTTTCTCGCAGACAAATTAAAGGGTTCAATAAATGTGCTAGGTTTGGACATTATTACTCCAAGTTAAACGACGTCATTGTCCGACTAGGGTATTACGATTTAACCCCTTGACTAAAAACCACCATCAACATTAAGTCCCCGCTTAGCTCCTAATGGGTGCCTTGTTGCAAGGTAAGCATATGAGGTGACAGAAAAGAGATTAATCAAGATGTAAATCATTGCAAAGATGGTCAGGAAAATCCGACTAACCTTTTGAGTATGAAGAGAGTTTGCTTCTATTTGGCGTCCCGCATAAGTTATACTCGGGATGCGAGGAGCCGTGATGGTGGTGAGACGAAAGTTGCCCGTTTGGTTTGGCCGTACATCACCGAGGCAAAGCGGGATCTTGGAAGGAAAAGCATAGCGACGACTTTGGCACGTACAAGAGGTGGCGTGGTCTTAGGAAAATTTGTTGGTATTAGCGGTGTTCACGACGTGGACAACTTGGAGAGGCAAAGAGTGCGTGGATGACTTGGCATGATAGGGGTCAATGCGATAATGGAGCCGGCAGCTCAGCATGGTGTGACCGCCATGGCAAGGCTAGGCGTGGTGGGGCCGCGATAAATGGAGCGGAGTAGAAGAAGACGAGCAATCTTAAGAAAGTCCCTTGTGCTCGTGGTACCAGTCGTTGGTCGAACGGAGTACTAGTGTAGATTTGGTGTGAAGGAAGTTGCTTTAGCACTGGTCGGCTTGGACTTGGAGCCGTGCACCGGATCGACTTGGAATGGGAGACGCATGCATCATGCGGCTTGTAAAGGAGCCAAGTTAGAACTCGGATCGTCTTCGAATGGGAGCCGCTAGCGTAAATTTGGCGCGAGCGCTGATCCGTTGGCCTGGCATGGCGTGAGCATTGGCTTCGGGAAGAAAATAACTTGCTTCAGTTCCTTGGGAAGGTGATGACTTTTTCGAGAGGTAAGGAGAGTTCATGATACCCATGTTTGGAATCCTTGCATAGATTTTATTTGTGGTGTTGACCGTGAAGCGGTGAGATGAGGATAGTTGGCTTAGTTTGGATATGCATCATCTTGGCTGGGTTAGGGAACATCATGATGCTAGCTCGGTGAGTTGTTGGTGTTGGCGCATTAGCATGAAAGGCGCGGATTGTTGCAAAAACTGAACATGGAACGCTGGAAAGACTAGCACTGGCAAGGAAAGCTCGGATGTCTTGAGAGTTGCAAGGCTTGCTCTTGTGGGACCCGATTGCCTTTTTTCATGCGGCTTTTAAAGTGAATTCTTTCCTTATTCAAAAATATGGAAGCGTTACACCCATAATAGAGTGTTACTTCTCCTTCCCCTTTTAGGGTTTGTGCAATACATATATTCTTTGGTGAAATTGTATCATCTTCCTCTTTCCGGGCATTTTTGTTCGTTGGTGAAGGTAGGGTAAAGCTCGTTCCTCCTCCCCGGTTTGGTATTGTGATAGAATCTCCTAGCAACGATCGTACCTCCTTTTCCGAGAGATAAGTAGAATCCGCGATCCTTGCACCTTGCGCCTGCGTAAGTCCCGTATGGTTGTGCATATTTAGGGTTAGTCTTTTGGAGCCGCGATGCGGAGGTTTGCTAGCATAGACTTGGCATGAAAGGGACCCATTAGCACCGATTTGGCTTGGCATGGGCGTGGGATGCTTGACAAAGCGTTTCCCAATCATGGGGTTGGCAAAGCAAAGGTGCAGACTATTTATACGGTGGTGGATTGTCTTCGCGGGACCGATTGCCTTTCCTTCTTACTTAGCCAGAATAGAAAATCCTTTCCTTATCCAAATTCCGAGAGTGTTATGCTTTCGGATGGAAACTTTGCTACCCGAGAGATTGCTGGGGAAAGTGCTTGAAGAAGCTCGGCAGTGTTGGTAACTCGCGCATCCCCTTTCTATGACCCGTTCCCCTTTTGATGTTTTTTTCTTTGTTGTATAGATGTCTTAGTGCTTTGCAGACTTATTGTTATCTTCTTGGTATTCATGGCGGTTAGGGTTTCTCAATTAGCATCCCGCTTGCAGTTTCATATCTTTGAATAAAACTTCTTATTTGAAAGACTTCAATCTTCCATTAGAATATGTTGTTCGATCTTCCATTCCCTTCAGAGCTCCTGAGTAATTGAATAAGGCACTTCCTGTACGTTTTGTCTTTGTGTTCGTACTAGTGATATTTTTACTTCTTCCATGTGAAACTAAAATATGGAGGAGTACGGTTCCCTTATTAGTGATTCTTTAGCTGCCCGGTGAAGCTCGCAAGGTGTATCAAAATGAGCGACAACAGCTCTTGGTAGCAGATGTAATCAGAAGAGACTACATTGTCCTGGGAACAAAGTAGGTTGGCTAGAATCGTATGGGCATCAATGGAAGTAAAAGGGTTGTTTGGATGCGTAAACGAGCAAACTGTCAATGGTCACGAGTTTTGGCGGGATGGATCAAAAGGTGGCTATGACTACGAAGATTGTTTGGATGCGATCATGATCCTTGACACTGGGGAGCGTGGTGGCACGACCCTTTGCAAGGAGTGGTGTTGAAGACGGTTTTAAATCTTTTTGGAGAGGACGTTGGAACTTAAGGAGCCAAATCTTTGCGGACTTACGGAGCTAACGCCGGCGGAGCGGTCGCTAGAGAGAATGCTGAAGCGGAGCCGGCTAGCGAGAACGTTGAAGTGGAGCCACTTCTGGAGAGAACGTCAAAACGGCGCCTTGAAACTCTCAGAGCCTTGACGGTTATAATACATTTCTTATGCTCTTCAAATTAGGCATTTCTTTGGCTTGGCATGTGGGGCCAAGGGTTTTCCATGGGCGCATGGAGTGGCTAGCTTGGCAGGGTGCGGTTCGGCTTGGTTTGTGGGGCCAAGGGTTTTCATGGGGCGCATGGTGTGGCTAGCTTGGCTAGGTGCGGTTTGGCTTGGCATGTGGGGCCAAGGGTTTGCCATGGGCGCATGTCCTGGCTAGCTTGGCTAGGTGCGGTTTGGATTGGCATGTTGGGCCAAGGGTTTGCCATGTGCGCATGGCGTGGCTAGCTTGGATAGGTGTGGTTTGGCTTGGCATGTTGGGCCAAAGGGTTTTTCATGGGCGCATGGCGTGGCTAGCTTGGCTGGGTGCAGTTCGGCTTGGCATGCGGGGCCAAGGGTTTGCCATGGGCGCATGATGTGGCTAGCTTGGCTAGGTGCGATTTGGCTTGTCATGTGGGGCCAACGGTTTTCCACGGGCGCATGGTGTGGCTAGCTTGGCTAGGTGCGGTTCGGCTTGGTATGTGGGGCCAAAGGTTTTCCATGGGCGCATGGTGTAGCTAGCTTGGCTAGGTGCGGTTTGGCTTGGCATGTGGGGCCAAGGGTTTGCCATGGGCGCATGGCGTGGCTAGCTTGGCTAAGTGCGGTTTGGCTTAGCATGTTGGGCCAAGGGTTTTCCATGGGCGCATGGCGTGGCTAGCTTGTCCAGAGTGGGTTTGGATTGGCATGTTAGGCCAAGGGTTTGCCATGGCGCATGGCGTGGCTAGCTTAGCTATAGTGCGGTTCGGCTTGGGCATGTAGGGCCATGGGTTTGCCATGGGCGCATGGTGTGGCTAGCAGCTGGGTGAGATTTGGCTTGGCATGTGGGGCCAAGAGGTTTTCCATGGCGCATGGCATGGCTAGCTTGGTTAGGTGCAGTTTGGCTTGGCAGGTGGGGCCAAGGGTTTGCCATAGGCGCATGGCGTGGCTAGCTTGGCTAGGTGCGGTTTGGCTTGGCATGTGGGGCCAAGCTAGATTCGTGACCAAGCTAGGGTTTTGGGAAAAAGGTCATTTTGGTAACCTCGGACGGCCAGATTTGCTCCACGGGATTGAGGGAGACCGTTGATTGTCGCATGCCTTCGTTTTGGTAGTCGCATAGGGAAGGCCATCAAGGTGGCGCGGCTAGGTTGGCATGGGGCCATGGAAAGGTACATTTGGCATGGCGCGGTAAGTGTAGCTGGCATGGTTTTCCATTGGCACAGGTGTGCCGCTAGCATGGTTGGCATGTCATGGCGTTGGAAAGTGGGCCGGGCATGGTTTGCCATTGGCAACTGGGCGGCTAGCATGGTTGGCATGCCTGGAGCGATAGGGTGTGGGTGGCATGGTTTGCCATTGGCATGGGTGCGGCTAGCATGGTTGGCATGCCTTGGCGCGGTAGGTGTGGCTGGCATGGTTTGCCATTGGCACTGGGGTGCGTCTAGCATGGTTGGCATGCCTTGGCGCGGTAGATGTGGCTGGCATGGTTTGCTATTGGCATAGGGGTGCGGCTAGCATGGTTGGCATGCCTTGGCGAGGGTATGTGTGGCTGGCAGGGTTTGCCATTGGCACCGGGGTGCGGCTAGCATGGTTGACATGCCTTGGCGCCAGAGGTAGGTATGGCTGGCATGGTTTGCCATTGGCGCGCCAGTGGTGCGGAAGCATGGTTGGCATGCCTTTGGCGCGATAGTGTGTCTAACGATGGTTAGCCATTGGCACTTTGTGGTGTGAGAATTAGGGTTTTGGCTTTGTCGAAACCTAATTAGCATGATAAAAGTACCCTTGTAAATTTTCGTAGACAAATTAGCGGGTTCAATAAATGTGCTAGATTTGGACATTATTACTCAAGTTCTATGACGTCATTGTCTCATTAGGGTTTTACGATTTTCTGGTTAAGCTAAAAACCACCATCAACATTAAGTCCATGGCAGCTCGGAACATGTGCCTTGTTGCGAGGTAAGCGCTGATAGTGATAGACAAGGACGGAATCAAGATGTAAATCATTGCAAAGATGGTCGGAAAATCCGACTTACCTTTTGAGGGGTGAAGAGAGTTTTTCTTCTCGTGTTGGCCCCTCGCATAAGTTGTACTTAGGATGACTATGGAGTGGTGAGACGAAAGTTGCCGGCTTGGTCTGGCCGTACATCCGAGGCAAAGCGGGCGCGGTCTTGGAAAGGAAAAGTATAGCGGACGACTTGGCACGTGAGGCCATGGTGGCATGGTCAAGAAATTTATTGGTATTGGCGGAGTTCACTACGGACAGCTTGGAGAGGCAAAGCATGCGTGGATGACTTGGCATGATAGGAACGCGATAATGAAGCGGGCGGCCTGGCATGGTGCAGCCATGGCAAGGCTAGGGTACACAGGCGGCTAGGGCGTGGTGGGGCGCGACAAATTGAGCGGAGCTAAGAAGATGAGCCGATCTTAAGAAAGTCCCCCGTGCTCGTGGTACTCCCCGGGTTAGGCTAGAAAAGAGCCACTATTGTAGATTTGGTGTGAAGGGAAGCTGCTAAGTAATCGGGCTCGCTTTGGACTTGGAGCCGTTAGCACCGGGATCAACTTGAAATGGGAAACGCAGGTATCGTGCGGCTTGGAAAGGAGCCGTTAGCGCTGGATTGTCTTCGAATGGGAGCCGCTAGCGTAAATTTGGCGCGACGCTAATCCGTTGGACTGGCATGGCATGAGCATTGGCTTCGGGAAGACAACATCTTGCTTCAGTTCCGTGGGAAGGTGATAACTTTTTCGAGAGGTAAGGAGATTTCACGATCCCCATGTTTGGAAGCCTTGCATAGATTTTATATGTGGTGTAGACCATGAAGAGGTGATATGAAGATCGCATTCGGCTTAGTTTGGATATTCATCATCTTATCAAGTTAGGGAACATCATGACGCCGCTCGGCGAGTTGTTGGTGTTAGGCGCATTAGCATGAAAGGTGTGGATTGTCACAAAACTGAACATAGAGCGCCGACAAGGCGGCACCGGGAAGGAAAACGCGGATGTCTTGGGAGTTGCAAGGCTTGCTCTTGTGGGACCGATTGCCTTTCTTCATGCGCGGCTTTACAGTAAATTCTTTCCTTATTCAAAAATCTAGATGCGTTACACCCATAAGAGAGCGTTACTTCTCCCTTGCCTTTCAGGGTTTGTTATACATATATTCTTTGGTGAAATTGTATCATCTTCCTCTTTGCAATTGTTCGTTGGTGAAGGTAGGGTAAAGCTCGTTCCTCCTCCTGGTTTGGTATTATGATGGAATCTCCTAGCAACGATTGTACCTCCTTTTTCCGAGAGATAAGTAGTATCCACGATCCTTGCGCCTTGCAGCTTTGCGTAAGTCCTGGTATGGTTGTGCGTCTTCAGGGTTAGGCTTTTGGAACGCGATGCGGAGCTGCTAGCATAGACTTGGCATGAAAGGGACCCATTAGCACTGATTTGGCTTGGCATGGCGTGGATGCTTGACAAAGCGTTGCCCAAGCATGGCGTTAGCGAAGCAAAGTTGCGGACTATTTACACGGTGGTGGCTTGTCTTCGAGGACTGATTGCCTTTCCTCCTTACTTAGCTAGAATAGGAAATCCTTTCCTTATCCAAATTTCGAGAGTGTTATGCTTTCAGATGGAAACTTTGCTACCCGAGAGATTGTTGGGGAAAGTGCTTGAAGAAGCTCTGCCAGAGGTGTTGGCAACTCGCGGATTTGCTTTCTATGACCACTTTCCCCTTTTGCTGTTTTTCTTTGTTGTATAGACGTCTTGGTGCTTTTGCAGACTTATTGTTATCTTCTTGGTATTCATGGCGAAGTTAGGGTTTCGCCAATTAGCATCCCGCTTTCGGTTTCATATCTTTGAATAAAACTTCTTATTTGAAAGACTTCAATCTTCCATTAGAATATGTTGTTCGATCTTCCATTCCCTTCAGAGCTCCTGAGTAATTGAATAAGGCACTTCATGTACGTTTTGGCTTTGCGTTCGTACTGGTGATTTTGTTACTTCTTCCATGTGAAACTAAAATATGGAGGAGTACGGGTTCCCTTCATAATGATTGCTGCTGCGGTGAAGCACTGGCTGGTATCAAAAAATGAGCGGCAACAACTCTTGGTAGCAGATGTAATCAGAAGAGACTATATTTTCCTGGGAACAAAGTAGGTTGGCTAGAATCGTATGGGCATCCATGGAAGTAAAAGGGTTCGCTGGATGCGTAAGCGAGCAAACTGTCCATGGTCACGAGTTTTGGCGGAATGGATCAAAAGGTGGCTATGACTACGAAGATTAGCTAGCTGCGATCATGATCCTTGATGTGGGGAGCATGGACCCTTTGCAAGAAGGAGTGGTGTTGAAGCGGCTTCGGCTCTTGGAGAGGGCGTTGAAACTTAAGGAGCCAAATGTTGCAACTTATGGAGATACCGCTGAAGCGGAGCGGCTGCTGGAGCGAACGTTGAAGCGGAGCGGTTTATGAAGCGGAGCGGCTGCTGGAAAACGTTGAAGTGGAGCCACTTATGGAGAGAACGTCAAAACGGCGCCTTGAAACTCTCAGACCCTTGACGGTTACAATACATTGGTTAGGAGTCCCCAGTTCCATCTATCAATCGTGCTTTCCAAGAGAGGTTGAGGTTTGGGAACGGCTTCCATGACTGGAAAAGGATGCTTTCCTGATGCAGTGCGGTTAAGGGATGCAAATATGCCTTGACGCTACGCCTTGGAGAAATATAGAATATCACATAACTTTTTCTCGATTTTGGAGAAGTCGTTCCCGATCTTTACGTGTGATGAAATTGGATTGCTAATTCCCTTTTATTGGGCGTTCAAGAGCAACACGAGCATCCTCATCTATAAACGCACGTCTTGATGAAGTTCGTTTTGTCTTTTCATCAAATCAACAGTGGTAAAAGGAGGTCAGCTTCTTCCGACTCTTCCAATACCTTGCCTTTATGGTGGAGTAGCGTCTCCGGTGACGATTGGAGCTATCATGCTTGAAGAAACGTTGGGGTGGCTAAGCGGCTGGGTTGGTGATCGTAAGTGTATCGCGAGAGATGGTGCGTTTTTGATCACGGAGTCTTTGGAGCCATGGTACTATTTCGAAGGGTGAGGATAGCACTGCTTTGGCTAGTTGTGGAGCGGAGAAGATGGTGCTGGAACGGCGCAAAATGTTAGAGATGGAAGGATGCAAGCCGTTAGTGCAGGGTGTGGCATGTGTGCCTGGAAAGCACGTCGGGCATGCGCGTCAGAAGTAAGGGCGTCCGGCTCGTGTGTCTGGTAAGCGCATACATCAGCGCGTCACAGCGCATGCGCGTCCAACAAGCGCATCCGGTAAGCAGCGCGGTAAGACCGGGAATGCACGTCCGATAAGCGCGGCCCGGCATGTGCGTCGGCATCGCAGCGTCCGACAAGCGCGCCGGTAAGCGCGTCCCCAGCATGTGTGTCGGCAAGTAGCGCCTGGCATGGCGTGTCCGGCAAGCGCGTCCGTTAGCCCAGCGTCCTGGGTAAGCACCGTCACGGCATGCGCGTCCGTAGCGCATCCGAAAAGCGCGTCCGGAGCGCGTCCCGGTAAGCAGCGTCCGGCATCGCAGCGTCACGGTAAGCGCGTCCGGCATGTGCGTCCGGCAAACGTCCAGTAACCGCGTCTGGTAAGCGGTGGAGGAAGCCTTGTCTTGATTGACGACATGTGCAATGCATGGTGGTCATAATGCTTTAGTATCCACTTTGCATCGTCCCAGAATGCACAAGAGCGCCTATACCAAGCTTGCAAGTAATCAGGAAACGTCCCTTCTCAAGACGGAGGGTAGCGGTGCTTAGTCTTCCTCTAGTCGGTCTGGAAGCGAATCAGTGGGTCTTCTCCATGTTCTTCTTCTTCCTTCTTTTTCTTTCTTTTTTGTTTTTTTAAAGAGCAAAAAAAAGCCTAGTTTATGGTTTTGATCTCCTGGATTTTTGTTTTCTTAGGTATCGTGGATGAAAAGGAGGCCTTCCGGGTGTAAGACTGAGTTTTATGGGGAAGCACCGTGATTGTGGAAAGTCCTCGGTCATTCGAGTTACGATAACCGATTCGGCGATTCTCGCGCGCGGATCGTCATTTCTAACCTCACAGAAGTCCCCAGTCATCCCTTATTGTGTCATGGTGATAATCAGTCGTCCGTAACCGAGTCGTGGATCCCTGAGTGGGACGCCTGTTTCACCATCTTGATGTCCGGGTCGAAGCATGAGATAGATGGTCGAAAATTGATATTATGTGAAAGATCAATCTCACTGTGGTCTCCAATTGTTTGTAGGTGAAAATGGTTTCCGCTGATTTCGGTAATTTTGTGTACGGGTGAGAAAAATTTAAACCCTAAACAATGTACTGCAAGGGAGTACTTTAGATTTGAGAGATCAATTTGCATGAAGTCCGGCCTAAACCAAGAAATGGCCATTCTAGACTTGCTTCTGGTCACAAAGTGAAGGAGAATGGGTTGGTTTTGGGAGGGAAGCAAGGAAATTGATGAGACCAAAATAGTTGATTCTGGAAGAGTAGTTGTGTTATACGACTTGTATCAGAAAAGAGGGAAGGCTAACAAATGGTAAGCTAGCAAGTATTTTCTGAGTGTTGTGTATTCCCGAATGAACTTGTTGTTAGGTGGAAATAGTAAGACCTATTTATACAAGTCGAAGTGAAACGTACTCTGGTCTCATTAAAGGAATGGAAAAAAAAAAAAGTATTAAATGGGGAGGAGGTGGTAGCGCATGGAATTGATGTTCCATAAAACCGTTAACGCATGGAATTGATGAAAAGCGTTTTCACCATTAACTCCCTATATTTACTAACCGCCTCACCCTTATGACACTTCCTTATGACCCAGGCGTAGTATGCACGCACGCATGCAAACCGCCAAACCAATACCCAAAGAGGATCCCCAGTTTTTTATATGTGTTGATGTATCGAACATGTAGCATGTTATTCTTGCCCTGCAAGTCGTACTTGGGAGACTTGCTTGCTTGGTGACCTTCGACGGTCGAGGTTTTGCATCTCAAGAGGAAAGATAGCCGTTGATCGTTGCACGCTTTCGTTTTTTGTTAGCCGTGTAAGGAAGGCGGCATGGTGGCGCGGGCTAGGTTGGCATGCTGTTGGCATGGCATGGTTTGGCGTGGCCAAAATTAGGTTCCGGGCCAAAGGTTACCATGTGTTGTCTGGTAACCTTGGATGGCTAGGATTTGCTCTAGGATTGAAGGGCAATCGTTGATTGTTGCACGCCTTGCTTGGTTAGCCGTGTACGAAGGCCAGCATGATGGCGTTGATTATGTTGGCATGCCGTTGGCATGGCATGGTTTGGCGTGGCCAAACTTAGGGATTCCGAGCCAAAGGTTACCATCCGTTGTCAGTAACCTTGGATGGCTAGGATTTACTCCTGGGATTGAAGGGGCAACCGTTGATTTTCACTCCTTCGCTTGGGTAGCCGTGTAGGGATGGCAGCATGGTGGCGTGGTTATGTTGGTTAGGGCCAATGCAGGGTGTGGTTTGGCTTGGCATTGCGGGGCCAAAGGTTTTCCATTGGCACAGGGTGCGGCGAGCTTGGCTAGGGCCAGAGCAAAGGCGTGTTTCATTTGGACGACGGGGCCAAGGGTTTGCCATGGGCACATGGTGCGGCTAGCTTGGCTAGGTCCAAGGCAAGGCGTGTTTGGCTTTGCATGGCGGGGCCAAGGGTTTGCCATGGTCGCATGGCGTGGCTAGCTTGGTATGACCGGTCCGCATAGTGGCGCACAATGATGTTGTGTTATGGAGTATGTAACCTGGAAGATGGAGCTACACAATCCGACGATGTAGTGCCAACAAGGCTGAGACAAGAAAGGTTACGTCAAGGCCTTGGAGAATTTCATGTGGGACATGGACCAATACTTCAAGGCCGCCAGAACCCTGGAAGAACAAAAGGTTACTCTTGTTAGCATGTACCGGTAGGTGATGCGGGGTTATGGTGGAGAACTAGAACATATGATGACCTTTATTGATGGTCGTCCGAGTATCGTGACATGGGATGTCATGAAAGATGAATTGAAGAGTCAATTATTGCCAAGCAATGCGGCTTGGCTAGCCAGAGAGAACTTGCGTAAGCTAAGGCATAGGTACACACCACGGGAATACATGAAAGAGTTTTCATCTCACGATGCTAGATATTCGCAACATGTCCGAGGAAGACAAGTTGTTCAATTTTACATCTGGTTTGCAAGCATGGGCTCAGGCCGAAGTGCGAAGGCAAGGTGCCAAAGACCTACCTTCGGCCATTGCAATCGTGGACAGCCTTGCTGATTTTAGATCAGTCAATACCTCAACTGATGCTAATAAAAAAGGCAAGGACAAGAAAAACCAGAAGAGTAAGGACGAGGATAAGAAAGGTTCTGATGCCAAGGAGAAAAGCTATCAAAGGGATGATAGTTTGGGCTGCGTGAAGAACAAGGTTGGTGGCTATTTCTTATGCAAGGGTCCTCACCTTGCACGTGATTTTCCAAAGAAAGAAAAATTGTCCGCAATCATCATCTTGAGTGTAGTGGTGACAAAGAAGAAGCTAATCAAGTAGAGCATGTGAATCATATTCAACTATGCAACATAGTAGCACAAACGGCAGCAGTACGGCATGGGATGAGTGGCCTAGTTTATGTGAAAGTTGGTATACACAATCCTCGTCTCACCGGGGCATGGCGAATACGAGGTCACGTCTCATCTTGTTATGAGCTTGTCATTGGCAGTACTTGGGTTTGGAAGTATATCAGGCTGGTCACTGCATGAAGACAGTGAATGATATAGCTAAGCCAATCAAGGATGGCTGTGGTAAATGTTGAAGTTGAAGAATGTCATGGCCAGATCAGTGTAATGGTGATGCATCTCAATGACTTTGAGATGATACTTGGTAACAACTTTTTCAAAAAAGCAGAGGCAACAGTGATGCCTCACCTTGGCGGGATTTTCATACAAAGTCCAAGTGCACCTTGTTTTGTGAAAGGTGTAAGGAAAGTTAGTCCGGTTGATATGAAGTGTGACATGGGAAAAGCAAGTGAGTTTGCTCCTGTTCGCTCGTTCGAAGAAAGCTTAGAATGAGATTCACATGGAATTTGGATATCCAATGGATCTTAGTGTCCCTTATTCGCCGTGATTAGCGCATGTATGGAGAAGGGCATTGCAGTGCTGTTTGCAAGTGCCTGAACCTGCAAGGTTGCTGAAGTATGGAGACTTTGGCATATTATCTGTTTGCTGCTTCTGTTTTTAAGTTAAGTTGGGTGTTTCTAATCTTACGGTCTTTGAAGATAGCATACTTTATTTGGTGTATTTGCTTTGGTAATGTATTTGATTTCGGTAAGGCCGAGTGTTGGCCAGTGGTGTAGGAATGGTCCCTATGTTTCTTATGTAAGGCTAGTGTAATGAATGAAGGAGGTGTTTAAGCAAAAACCTTGTCTCTTTTTGCTTAATGTAAATCTAAGTTCATTGAGGAAGCACTACAAGTATACTTAGCCAAAGTATGCAATAAGAAATGGTGAAAGCAAAACCAAGCAAGAAGTAAAGTTTGTAGCATAGGCAAGTTTGTTGTTGGGAGAGTTACGTAGAAGTGCGACAGTATTTGGAAGCGATAGCATGGAGTAACGCAACAAGAATGAAGATTTAAGTCCATCAAGCATATGAGTTAAGAGTAACTCATAGTTAGGAAGAACATGATGTTGTTTTTACACTACATTAAAGTGTAGAATTTTGAAAGAACAAGTGAGGCCTTGTTAGTTTCAAGGGCGCGTGAAGAGGAACCTGGTCTCTAGAGAGACGTTGTGATGTCACGGGTTTCTTAAGTCATGGCTAATGTCATGCATTTCAGTCAAGTTTGCACAAGGGTGTTGCAAAGGATTGAAGAACACTTAGTCTATAGTAAGACTTGTTGAATTGAAAGGGTGCAATGTCAGTCGTAATTAAAGGCAAGTAAGCTAAGTCATGCATATCAGGGGGATATGTTAGCTGTTTGAAGTGTACACTTAGGCACAGAATGACGTAAAGGAAAAATTTGTGTTGATGCAAGAGGAATAGCAACAGATTGCAAGTAGCATTTGGGTGTTGAGATGTGAATAAAGTAGAGATTGAAGCATAGTCGACGATGTGACAATGATGCTGGAATTCATAGGCTCAATGGCAAGGCAAATAAATTAAGTGGCGGCATAAAGCACTAGGCAAAGTAGTTGTGGCAAGGTTAAAGGCCAAACAAAGTTGCTGAATTCTGAGAAAGGTTCAGATGCGTGCAATGCCAAGAAAAGTTCAGTAAAGGTTAAACTGATGTTGCATTCAACGAGGACGTTGAATGGATTAGGTGGGGGGAGGTCTATGAACGGTCCGCATAGTGGCGCACAATGATGTTGCGTTACGGAGTATGTAACCTGGCAGACGGAGCTACACAATCCGATGATGTAGTGCCAACAAGGCTGAGACAAGAAAGGTTACTTGGCACATGCAACATTATGAGATAGTTTTGCATATCCTAATTCAGAGTTAGCCCATCTCAAGGAAGGAATAAATGATGAGATACAAAGTCATGGGATGACTTTGGCATGGTCCTAATCTTTGTCCAAGGCTTGGAATGTGCATGTGCATCAATGGTGATGCCAAAGACGCTATTGGTGATAGTTGCTCGCCAAAGGAGATGCAAGTGATGCATATGAAGCATGGAGATTGTACCAAGTAAGTCAAGACTCAGTTGGCATAATATTTGGATGTTGGCATCCAAATGAGCTAAGTGCACAATGCAAGCTATAATAGTGCAACGCAAGCTATAATAGTGCAATGCAAGTCATAATAGTGAAATACAAGCCATAATAGCATGATATTTGGCAGAAATGCAAGCTGAGTTGCATGTTGCGATGTTGCGGGACTTGAGTGCAAGTGCCAGATGCGAGGAGTGTGTGTATCACACGCATGCCAAAGTCGAAGAGCAAGTTGGAGACAGTTATAAAGTGCTTTATAACCGAGTTTGGCATATCCTAACCGTTGAAGACAGGTGTGGCGCCATTGTACAAGCCAGCACCAAAGATAGCAGTTAAAAAGTGGAACTGACGGTTAGGGAACTGCCCATGGACAGATGGCTGTTCATGGGGCGTGCAACAGAGTTGCATACGGATTGGCCCTGGCTTCTTGGCATTATAAATAGCCAGAAAAGCTACACAAATCAGTGTTGTTCAACAGTTCGAGTGTTGAGGAACCATTTTGTAGTAGAGAGTGAGTTTGTTGTAGGCTTAGAGAATAAGCTTGTAAAGTCCATTGGTTGGACGATTTTGTATCTTCTCCTGAACCTAATAAAAGCGAGTATGTTGGCTTATACGTTTGGTTTTTGTTCTCTGTTGATTTGATTATACTCACCCAAATTCTGTGAAGCATAAACATGGCAAGAACCTCTTTGTAGTATGGGCTACATTGTTTGGTATAGAAACTATGAGTAAGATTTCCGTTGCATACTCTTGGTAGAGTTGGTTGTTTGCATTTGTGCAAACTTATAAGGCTGAAATACAAGTGGGTGAAAAGAGATCGCTGAACCATTGTATTGTCGGGTTATACCTTTGCGAAAAAATGCTTGGAGCATTTGAAGGTGTGACACTTGGCTAGGTGCGGTTTGGCTTGGCATTTTGGGCCAATGGTTTGACATGGGCACATGGTGCGGCTAGCTTGGCTAGGGCCAAGGAAAGGCTTGGCATGACGGGGCCAAGGGTTTGCCATGGGCGCATGGCGTGGCTAGCTTGGATAGGTGCGGTTTGGCTTGGCATGTGGGGCCAAGGATTTTCCATGGGAGCATGCCGTGGATAGATTGGTTAGGTGCGGTTTGGATTGACATGTCGGGCGAGGGTTTTCCATGGGCGCATGGTGTGGCTAGCAGCTGGGTGCGGTTTTGGTTGGCATGTGGGGCCAAGGGTTTGCCATGGGCGCATGGCGTGGCTAGCTTGGCTAGGTGCGGTTCGGCTTGGCATGTGGGGCCAAGGGTTTTCCATGGGCGCATGGCGTGGCTAGCTTGGCTAGGTGCGGTTTGGCTTGGCATGTGGGGCCAAGGGTTTGCCATGGGCGCATGGCGTGGCTAGCTTAGCTAGGGTGCGGTTCAACTTGGCATGTGGGGCCAAGGGTTTTCCATGGGCGCATGGTGTGGCTAGCTTGGCTAGGTGCGGTTTGGCTTGGCATGTGGGGCCAAGGGTTTTCCATGGGCGCATAGTGTGGCTAGCTTGGCTAGGTGCGGTTTGGCTTCGCATCTGGGGCCAAGGGTTGGCGTGACCAAGCTAGGTTCGTGACCAAGCTAGGGTTTTGGGAAAAAGGTCGTTTGGTAACCTAGGACGGCTAGGATTTGCTCATGAGATTGAGGGGCGACCGTTGATTGTCGCATTCCTTCGTTTTGGTTGCCGCGTAGGGAAGGCCAGACGGTAAAGTGGCGCGGCTAGGTTGGCAAGGTGTGTTTGGCATGGAGAAGCGGTAGGTGTGGCTGGCATGGTTTGCCATTGGGCGAGGAGGCAAGGCATGGTTGGCATGCCTTAGCGCGGTAGGTGTGGGCTGGCATGGTTTGCCATTGGCACTGGGGCGTGGCTAGCATGGTTGGCATGCCTTAGCGTGGTAGGTGTGGCTCGGCATGGTTTTCCATTGGCACAGGGGGTGCGGATAGCATGGTTGGCATGCCTTAGCGCGGTAGAGTGGTCGGCATGGTTTTCCATT
>JAJJWW010018549.1:0-40564 GCA_023531295.1 Papaver armeniacum
TTGTTGATGGTGGATTTTCGTTTAAGGTTATATTTGTAAAAACCAGAGAAAATCATGCGATGACATCTTGTAAAAGATAAAGCCATCTATAAGTGTTGGATACTCCCTCACTTGATTCACCAAGAATGGAACTTGTAGCAACAGTCCCATTCTGTGAATTTCATATCGCCTTGTATTTCCCGTACTCATTATCGGTGTGGCATGACGGCGAGTGTTACTCTTACAGAAAGTAACACGAACCTCCAAGCACTATAATGAAACCATGTACGAAAAATACCCGTACAAAGCTGATTCTCGGTGTGTTATACTAGCCCGAGCCCTCTCTCGGTGTGTTATACTAGCCCGATTGAGCCCCTCTCGGTGTGTTATACTAGATCGATTGAGAATCCAGACACGACCATATCAGTCGGATATGATCCGATCATGATCATCCAACTCCACAAGCATGATTGGATGACCCCGCATCAATTCCATCACCCCCAAGCGGTATGGAATACACACGGCCGACCCCGCATGGTCGATCTATTGGCCTTTGCTTGCCAAGAAACCTTCCATACCAAGCATTATGGACGGAAAACCTAAATTAGGGTTTGCGGCATATTACATGTGCCGCAAAACGGTCTCAACCATCCATCTTCGCAGTATAGATGGAGGATGTAGATGTAGACTCAAAGGGCCCGGAGCATGTCGACACAATCACCATGTGACCTCCTACACACTTGACCAATCGGTCAAAACCAACCATGATTGGTTACAACACATTCGTCCGCCCGGAAATAGCATGGTCGCGCGGCTTTGAAAGCCAAAATTAGGGTTCAAGCCATCACGAGCGTCCATCTTCTCCGGCACGAATGGAGGGTCAGATCAGATTAAGCGGGTCCGGTCATACCAGCATGACCACCGTGGGCCCATCTACCTCTTCATGCGGTCGGCCAAGGCATATCATGCGGCTAATCCAAAACGCCCGCTCAAACATGCGTGGTTACACTTCCCAAATTGCAAATCGATCTCGACCACTCAACTTCACCGGACTTTAATTGGGTGGATTGGATCACGTTTTCATGGGACGGCGAGACATGGGCGTGAACATCGCCTACCATCTTCACGCCAAACCAACGGCCAAGACCGGCCAAGCTAGGTCGTCTTGGAAAACGCGCAGGAAAATAGTATGGCGCGCGGCTTTTTGCGGTATCAAACTCTTATCGCAAAATCGATCTCGACCACTCCTCTTGCCGGTCAAATTGAGTGGCCCGAGATCGCGCTTTCGTGAGGGGAACGGAATACATGCACCTACACCATCATGCCGTCAACACGCATGTATGGTCGGTCCTCTCAAAATCCTTCCCATGCTTGGTTTCGACCAAGGCCGAGAGTGATGCTTGCGCACCTCTTCAAAAACCCTAATATTCATTAACGGTCGCAGATGAGTGTCTCAAAGCTCATCTCATCCGTCCAACTTCACCAGGCTTGGTTATACAACCAGTCGGGAGTCAATTAATTCAGTAAGGCGTCATTACCCATCACCTTACCACACCACAATGCGCACTCGCATAAAATACACACGATACTTCACAAGTATCGACTTCCGAATAACGCAGTTATTCAATTCAGCATTACATGCTATCTTTCGTGGATCCACGATCCACATTCCACATCAATCATGTCACTGGCGGGGGATACATACTGGGGTATTGGTCTGGCGGTTTTACGTGCGGCGTGCAACGCGCCATCACAAGAACGTGTTAGGAAGTCATGGGCGGTTAGAGATGAACGGGAGAAGTGGGCAGGATCGGTCGTGTATCACCGACACACAACTCCACTACTCCATCATTCCACTACCTCCACTTCCCACGAGAAACGTGAATGAGGCTCAATGACTTGTATAAATAGGTTCTCCGCCCTATTTCCAACAATGAGGAAAAATAGGAAGGAGACAGAACAACACAAGTTCAAATCGATTAAAAACCAAGTGTTAATACAAAACCGTATTCAAACACCGTAGCCTGCTTGCATCTACCGTAAGCTTGCTCATCTTTCTGTACAAGTCATAAGCAAGCCAACACCTTCACAATCTCAACACCTTCTTCGCTTCCCTCCCTAATATCAACCCTATCTCCTTCACTTTGTGACCGAAACAAGTCTCGGGAACGTCCATTTCTTGGTTTAAGGCCGGACTTGCATGATTGATCTCTCGAATCTACAAGCACTCACCGTGCAGTTGCATTTGTTGAAGGTTTAGATTCATTCCTCATCCACACCCCAAATTACCAAATTCTGTAGAGTAGTTTTCACCCATCAGCTTTTTGTTTTTGCTTTGAGATACGCATATGGTTGTACGATATATATAGTAATTGTTTATTTGATATGTCCAGAATCGGGACCAAGTTTGAATTTGTTATCATTACAGGATAATAAACTCGATTCGTTGAAAAAAGGATAAAGAGGATTCCCACAATTAATAAAAATATCGGGGGAACATGTCGAAGCGTAGGGGGACGCCTAGTGAGGTACTTTGGAAGCTTGTAATTATATATCGAATGTCATTGTCCAACACAAGTGGATGTTAAAATATCACCATACGCAAGTGGGCTGTTGTTTACCTCACTTTTTTTTTGGTTTATATAAACCAACACTAGTTTACATAATATCCTTCAAACTTGCTTCAGACAACAATAGCCAACTAAATTAGTATCCAATTTTCCAAACATAATAATCATCCACAAATGGTCGACGCGACCCATATGAAGGTTTTGATGAAGACGAGCTTGCGGCGGTGTTAGATAGTTACTCGGATGCCACACAACACATTCCATGGAGTACTCGACAAACACACCGTGGGGGATGTGGCTGCCATATCAAACCAATATCATAATCCAAATAAATCGGTTGTCGTTGATCTCACCCCATGTCAAAGAGAGTGAAAAAATCGGACCGTTTAATCCATAACTCGTGGTGCATCCAAGAGTAGAAAAATCATTCCGGACCGGCGGGGAGAGCTTCAAAAGTTACAAGATCCACAGGACATCGAAGGATAGTAACGGGCGGGCCGATGTATCTACACAAGTCCTCCAACAAATAGTTACGGATGAAACCGAAGGTGTTAACGATCTTCGTTTGAGACTAAACCTTGGTTCTTTTCATAACAAAGTATTACTCGTAGGGGAGAACATTGGGATCTATTAAACCAATAAACCAAAGAATCGAAGGTTGGTTGTACTGCCGAGGAGGTACGACAATATTTTGGTGACTTAACTTTGAAAGTAAAGGTGATTTGTCCACTTTAGGTAATCTTATTTAATTTCGTGATCCCGTGTTGGATTCGATTACTCATTGTTGGGTTTCTAATAATATTGCAGGATCCAAGTGGTAAAATGCCGCAAAACGTCCATCGCAGGGTTGTGGAACATCCGACTATGGGAAGCATATTAGGGTGGGAGCGGTATTAGTTTTGAAGAAAGTGGTAATTTTTCTCCAACGAACAAAAACCATTGGATTAACATAACCCTACCCAACATTGAAGAGGTATGTTCCAAAAAATACCAAGATCAGTGTTATTTCATGGACCTTTATGAAATAAAATTATTAACTTCGTTTATGTACTACGGGTCATCCCTTCGAATCCACGGTTGGTGAGATGCATCGTCGACAAGTATGAGATATCGTTGATAGAAACCAAATCCGTTTTAATTTCATGTTTGGTGTTATGGTTGTACTACGTTGTTTAAGTATCGGAATAAAATGGACTTATTTAAGCATCATTTTAATTAGTTGTACTAGAAATTTATATTAATGTCATATTACCCAACTTAAACATACAATCACTTTAATTTGTTTGCGTGTCCATAACGAAACCACAACCGGGAAATATAAAATTATGTGTCTCCTAAGACTACGGTGTCATACTCAATTTATAGAGTATAAATTGCTTCATCTCTCCATAAAACTGCTGAAGCCACCCACCGAATTAAAATACCCCCACTTACGTAAACCATCGGATTCTTTCAACCGTTGCTTATCTAACGGCCAATTAAGGCACGCAAATTTAAACAACATGCAAGACGCAGTTAAAAATCGCGTGCGGCGTAGTTTAAACATCCGTCACACGCATCTTGAAATTGCTTTCCATTTCTTAGACGTTGGATCACCAACGGATCGATTGATAGATGGCTGCTAGAATCGTCCCGTTAATAACACCCAACGTTCGTATTTTGCATGGACTACAAATTCAGGTTTGTTGCACCCAAACCAAACACACCAAATACATTTTCCATCAGAACAACCATATCTCCATCTCATCTCTCGCTTCACCCATCCTTGAAATTTTCAGTCATGTCAAAATTCACTAGAATGGAAGATGTAGCGGTAATAGGTGCCCGGTGTGCGATAACTAGTGACCCGATTAAGGTGTAGGGAACAAGAGTCTAGGAGTTAAGTCTCGTATTGTTGAGGAATACAACGCACGATGGCGGGGAGAGAAAACAGATCTCTCAAGTCGCTCCAAACGAGAGTAGCCACATTGAGAAAGGAAGTCAAAAGATATGTTGGTCATGTTAGAGAGGTTTTGGGGCTAACCCAAGCGAAACGACCCGCCATCTATGGTGAGATTCGAAAAATTAATTTATATGTATTTGTTAGATTTAAAATGACTTATCACTAATCCATAGTTGGTCAAATTTAATTGTGATGACGGGATGGAGAGGTACGCTACGAGGAAGATCCGCAAGATCCAAAACGTTGGAGACATCAAAAGGTTTTCGAAATTTTGAAGATGCACTTTCCCAGGGAATATGATCCGTCCATCTTAGTTCCTCAAACTTGCAGCCAAGCCTCCCAACAGAGCCAACCTATGAGCGGGACAGAGACCAATGATGAAACGTTTAACGATTCTCAAACCACAAACGGTGAATACTCAGACCAAGGACGAAGAAATGCATTTTATCGGGATCAAGGTCCCCACGTGCACCGTAGGGAGCAGTCTAAAAGAGCTAGATCGGAGAGAGAAGGGTCACCGAAGGAGTGAACCGGACATTAGCATATTTCCAACATAGGGATGGTCAAAGGTTTGAATGGGACCAAAAATAATGAGGATAGGATGAATTTTCTAAGAACAAGACGATGGCGGTCCGTCTATTAGAAATTTGGCGGCGAGCACCGAGTTGTTAGCTAGGAACAAACAACGTGAGATTGACATGGAGATAATGAGAATTGATCTGCGTCAAATAACCGATGAGAATTGGTCCGTCTATTTCGTCAATCTCAAAAATGAGATTATGATTCGCCAGGGGTCCAGTCGCCGTTACACCTAATGTGGAGCAGTTGGTTGCATTTAACTATTGTCTGGAACTTTAGTATTTACTTGGGGTCGTGTCGCATTATGTAGTTTATTTTTTCCTTACATCCTTCTAGGTTTTAATTCCCCCATCGGTTGTCGTTGTGGTATTTAATTTGCAATGTGGCAGTTTCTTTATATGTTGTACCTCTTAATGTTATTTAGACTTTTCGATTCGAATAAGACCACCTTAAACTTAGTTGAAACATTACTACATATTATTATTAGGAATACATCTAAAGTATATAATCATTCCACATTGTATGCGGGCATAACGTCCTTTAGTAGCTCGTATAGATGATCATACATGAAAGGCTTAGCTAATTCCGCACGGAAATCGATCCTGGCTCTTGTTTTCTGTAAATGGGTAGTTAAAAAAAATTAATTATGCGTTCGTATTTATAATAATAGAGGTAACACTCAAAGTATATATTCAAGGATATGCTTACTAACCCGAGCCAGACGATAGCGTATGATGGCTTATGTTTACATGCGCAGACATGCAACAAAAGCATCAACATCCGCGGTTATCGGACCAAATCTTTTACCGAGGCTTTAGTGCGGTTCTTTGTCGCTTTCCGGTAAGATCTTCAAAGTTTTGAAAACACGGTTAAAAACTTTTGGATCTTCACAACCCTTGTGGTGTTCCATGATTTGTTACCGCAATCCATGCTCCCACTACTCCTAAATCTTCATCACCGGTGAAGCGCATTGCACAAGTAATTAAAATTATGTAGGACTATATCTGACACGTTAGCTGGGTTGACTGGTTTTTCTGCCACATATTAAACTTTGGACACAAATTTTATTCACCTGCGAATATAACTCATTCCAGAGGATCGTTTTTCAAACTATATATTTTTTTAAAGAGGTTCAAGATATTGTGGTGGAATGATATTGAAAGGCAACCTTATCGACGGTCTTATAGTGGTAGTCTGATGGAAAAGGTAATCTTGTGAACAACAAAGGACGTTTATAAGTGCAACAAAAATGGGTCATTTGTAAATAGTGAAAATGCTCTTTCCAAAAAGTTTAGGTCATTTGCTGTTTAAGTGTATGTCGGTGACTAGCGGTACATAGGAAAAATAGTGAAGTAATCTAAAATGAATATTAGTAAGACAAATAAGAAAGCGAATTTTGTTACGAAAAATTATATCTTAAAATATCATAATTATTAATTAAAATTATAAAAACATAACAAGTCTTAAGAAACAAGGGCAGTAGTAGTCTTATAAAAGGAAACAATGGCGGCATCCCTCACTTACGTAAAGTAAGTGCCTGTGCCTCCTACTCTCCGTTCTCATAAAAGTTATCATCACCCAATGGGTAAACATCACGTTTTCATCCACATCGGGTAGTACCCGCATCGGAAGTGAGGATGCCATCATCCTCCTCACCACTGGGCCCAATTCACCGTCTCGCAATCCTAGGAGGTGACGCCGCCAAATGTGCTCCGTGATATCGGTTTGCAAGAATCTCCAGCTGGCATGGCTCGGGATAATACGCGCGGGCACGCCACGTTACCTTGTACCAGGTGTATCTTCTCGTTCATCCAAAGTTGCCCATTCCGTATCACGGTACTCATGTTCCACACACATGTTATGCATAATTAAACACGCTCTCATAATAGTGTGTATGTCACGATGAGACCAAGATGCTGACAAGGATTCCTTATTATACCCCATTTCGACTTTAGACCACCAAAAGCACGCTCCACATCCTTCCTCTTTGCGTGGTGGTATTCATTAAATTTCTTCTGGACCGGCGGCATAACATCACGTTTCTTATAGCTATGGACCACCCCAGGCATTTCGGTGTAGACACTACACCATATTTTACGTTTTGTGACACATTATTTCAGTCACGAAATGGAGTTGTGACGCACAATGACCGTTACTGACGAGGTGTGTAACAAATTTTCGTAACCAACATGTTGCTGTCACTAATTTGGGGTTGTGACACATTTAGTAACACGATGAGACCGTCACGAAGTTAAAATTCGTGACTAATAAAGACTAGTTTCGATTTTTTTTTCTTTGTTGCAAATACATTGACTTAGTCTACGTTGACCGACCACAATGTTCTGGTAAAATTTTAGTAACCAAGGATTTTCCGTTACTAAATTTTTACTACCGGGGGTGACTAATTTTTTGACCAGGTCGGGCATTGACTGATTCCTACTATCCTGGTAAAAAATTAGTGACACTTTTTTGCAGTTACGAATCCTTTTGTTACAAAAAAATTCAGGTCTTTATTGACACGGTCAATATTAATGTTTCCATCCCTTTCATTTTACCCCTAAGTACCTATCCCTGGAATTGTTACAATACAATCCAATTCCAACATTTCACATTTCAACATTTCACATAAGAAGTCATTCAATATAATTTAACATTCATTCCAACATTCAAAAGAACTCATTCAACCAATTTATGTTGTGTTCATGAGCCATAACTGCCAAGTATACATAAATGCTATGAATAAGCATATTGTGAGCATTACCTTAGCCATTTATTATTAAGCCAACAAGACTTTTTTCTTCTTTTACCAAACTGCTGCCTCTCCGGCCGCCATTGCATAGGCATCATTCCTTTTGAGAACTCAATGCACATTCAAAGGCTCCGAACCCCGTTAAAGTAAACAAACGTGAAATAAGTTATCAAGCTTCAATAGATGGGGGCAAAAGAGGCCGCGGACTATAACATGTTGATTTGAACAAGGTTTAAACAAAGAGTATGAATGCATATCAAGTCGAGTATCGTATAAGGAATTAGGATGTGGAGATGACAAGGAGATAAACGTACATTGACTAGCAAAATCCTTGTGCTAGTACTTATTTTGTCTTCCTAGCATTGAGCCAAGGACCTGCACATATATAACATAATGATTACGAGATGAGTAGGAATAAGAGAAGAACATTCGATGCTTATAAAACAACTCGCCCTAAAAAGGAAAGTCGGCAAGGTAGAAGATGATCAAAATATTCGGTGATTGCATGTCAATACATCAAACATAGTCCCCATACTACTATTAAAAACAGATCAAAACATCATAGTTATATATGTGCACAATCTTAAACGAAACATTTTCAAGTAACGAAACATTTTCATAGTCTCATTTTAACATCCAATTTGGGAAGGCCTTAAAACTAATGAAAAATGATGCGAACACTGTCCAGTTGAAAAAGGGACCTCAATTAACTAGAATTCTAGAATTTGAACATTCATCTCAAACTTCTATTCGTATGATAAATTACCTCCAAATCCTTAATTGCTTGTTCTCTTGTAGTTTCTTTTCATTGGAGATCACGTTTCAAAGACCCAATGCGAGTAAACCCCTGCACAATCAACCAAGTCATAAAATTAGTAGGATCAAGCTACATCGGTTTTCTCGTAATGCATCGGTTTCTGCCACTTTACCGTGTCCGATCATCCCGCAATTTTAACGAGTCCCGACATATATATGCCTAACATATCCAAAATTCACTTAATTATAACGGTTGGATTTCTTTTTATGGTGTCAACATTTCCTGAGTTATAAATGTTAGAATATCAATACAATTCTAAGGTTTCATCACCCAAACAAAGTTTCATATTAACTCATCGCTACTCAAATACAAGCACTAATAGATGGTGGTCAAGAGTGACTTACCTTCACTAATGCTTCACCAATCCATACGTCATGAAATTCATACAACAACCCTTGACAAATGTAGATAGTCTACTAGATTTTAAACGGCGACTCATCCATAGAAGCTCCATATGTTCGTTCTTGGAGAAGTTATGAGTGGTGTACCAGCATCACTTTATGAATCGACCTCAACCACTTTGGAGAGAAGAGGTTGAAAATGAATACTACATTTCTTTGTTCCATCTCTCAGGTCATTAGAATGTATTGAACCAGCCTCAACAAGTAGCATGATGATGTGTATCGGTACCACCACTTCAGGTGCAAGTGGATCAAAGACATGCCTACACATGAAAAAGATTTACTAAAACACGTTATATGGGGAAGAATGATGCTCCATGTATGAATACATTTTAACATTGACTACGACTCATTGGTGTATAACAGATGCTCAATTTTGACTGGCAGTTTAAGTTAAATTTATGCAAAATTTAGTCCGGGTGGCGAAAATAAAGCGGTCTTCCTTATATCATGACCATCAGCAATTGATACAGTTATCTAGAATATAAATCATACGTTCATGATTATCAATTTGTCTAATATGCATAAAGAAATTCGGTCAATGTTAGGGAATAAATGCACAACGCTATCGTACTTGAAATAAAGCGCAATAATAATACTTTAAATGTCATAGAATTGTGCTTACATGATCTCCATAAGAACATCCATACTTGAAATAATTTGGACAACTCACTATGGCACCAAAATTGTAAGAGATACAAAAAGAGCGGCCGATCTAATGGCAACCCCTGTGAGAACAATTCAACAAATTCAATAAACGAAAGAGGAAAGTATGAGTTGGAGAAAAATAAGTCACACACCTTTTCAATAATTGGACAACTCGTCCTTCACACGATACAAGTCATAAACATAATCATCCATCATAGCTGCACATACGGAGGACACAACACATAATTCATGAGTTGGACAAGGATCATTATTTATAACATATTCATGTTCAATGAATGAAGGGATTAGTCGAGACACGCCACATAGATATCCAAACATCAAGCACATAAAATGAGGAGTGGCTGGGACAAGAAGAGTGAATCATATGGGGAGCACCTTCACCGTTGTTAATGTATGAGTACATATCGAGTTGAATCTCCGAGGCAACCTCAGGAAGATACTCTCTTAGAAGAGGCAAAAAGTTGCACAAAATTTGACTATCCTCCAAAGACATATCTCTGCAATACGACAAGTGTACATCAAGGCACGAAAGATAGTATATCTATCTAATTAACATAGACTTCATAAGATATGGAAAATTACCTGAAAATGGAAAATAACCAGCAAACAAAGGGAGTATGAATTCAAGGTTCCATCCTTGGGGTTGTTGATATCACGTAACTTACAGAAGTATGCTGGTGCCACTGGGGGTCTTTGCAGAGGTCTCCAAATCTAATGACTTCACGCGTGAAAATATTACATAACCATTCGACTGCTCTACTGCATCTTTGACTTAATCATTTGAACATGGTCACAAACTCAAAACCTTTGCCTCATCCATGCATATATCACCTAAGCAACATATATAAAGTTAGGAATTTCATCAAACACCTACAATACCTAAACAATTCATAAATGCCATCGATTTTTTAAGAAAATTTAATAAGAACCCATTAAAGAAATTCTCAGACCAATGCAAGCATGACCAAGAGAGCGTTAAAACAAGTTAAAAAATAGCAATGGGTTTACAGAACATCATCCAAGAACTTCACATTTGATTTCAACTGATGAGTTATTAGCATAGAAAACAATTGAACTTTATAGATCACCTGACTTATCTTTAGATTATACATCTAGCATAGAAAACAATTGAACTTTGACACTCACCGAAAAACAAGTCAAAATCGAGAAAATTGGAAACCCAAATCTCGGTTATAACAAAACTCGACCTAAAAAATAAACCAAATAAATAAAACAAGGGCATGAAAAGGGAAAATACTTGTGTTATTGTTACATGGGTGGCCAAGGCCCGATCAGGGCTTGATCTTTTGAAAGAACAAAAGTATCTTCTTGTCCAATTTCTTGAACGGACCCATCTCGGACCTTCTCTTAAACCTTGATCATTACCACTCAAATTGAAGCCATCTCTCTACTAAACTCATAATAAAAAAAAAACCACCTATCCATCCGTAATTGATTCATCAAATCAATAACTCCAACACCCTTGAAATCTCAAGTACCACCATCTTCTGAATCTTAATACCTAATTCAAACAAAACCCATTCGCAATCTCCTCCATATCTCATCTTAATCTGATTTCAACCCTAAACAGCCAACCCTAGCTTCTTCTCGATTTGCGTCAAACTCATCACTAAATAACCCTAAATCTTAATTGAATATAAATAGATTAAATTAGGGTTTCTGAAATTTCTGAAAGATAAAGAGAAGATGAAGATTGAAAAACACGAAGAAAAAAAGAGGTGTTTTTTGATTGACGGTGAGAACCTAACCTAATAACAGATGACAAATCTTCTTCTTCTAGACTTCTAGTGTGAGTCTGTCTTCACACAAAACAGATAGCGAGTCATAGAAGGAAAGGGATATGAAAGTCGCAAAAACTTCTATGTTTAGGATGGGTAAATCGATCTTGAAGAGAGAAGAAGGGGAATGTAGGTGATGTTTGAAAGGTAGAGCAGTAGAAGACTGAAGAGAGAAGAAGGGGATAAGATTTGTGCGGTTTATTCACACGATAGGGTAAACTTGATAGAATGTACACGGTTCTTTCGCACGTTGCTCGGGATGGTGTTCTTGAGTGTTACTCGCACACGGTTCTTTCGCACGATTATTTTCAATGAGTTACTAATCGTGACACGAGTCGGCTGTCACTAAACGGTAAAATTTCGTAACGGAACATGTGGTGTCACTAAATTTTCGTAACTGAAATTTTTAGTCACTAATTCGTGACGGCTACATGTTGGTTACGAATTTTAGTTACTAATCGCTGAATATGGTGTAGTGAGATGCCGTCCACCAGATAGTATCCATGTTTGTACTCATTGCCCATAATACGGAAATTGCAAGCGGGGGCTAACGCGTCATTGTCTCTATCAAATAATCCCGACTGCGCCAACACATTCAAGTCGTTGTTAGACCCGGGCTCGCCAAAAAAACAAAGTGCGAACCATCTATCGTACGATGCCACCGCTCGTGTAGAACAAGGTTTGGTTTCTTATGGTGTCCCACGTGTCTCCTGTTTCTTCGATGGGACATAACCTCCACTCCCAATGGGTGCATCGAGGCTTCTTAGCATTCCGGAAAACCACAGTTGTGTTTTGAGCCAATAACCTCTTAGTATCTTCGGTTGTTGGCAGCCTCATGCAACGGTCGTTAAATTCCCAAAGTAGTGCATCCATAAAATTCTTAGCATACATGTATATTGTTGAAGCAGCCATCCAGGTGTGTAATCGTCTAAAAAGCTATCCGCCGCCACCCCCTTTGCCGGGTGTTTCATGACGGCAAGCATTTTCATATCGGGAGAGTGACCCGGGATGTTACACGCATCTCTTCGCTGCAAAAAATCGGGATCTCTAGCGCAAATTTGAGGCAATATTCTAAGAAAAACTTCTCGGGGCAAACCATGACGTCCCTTAAAACGCTGAGGTCCAAACCCGCAACCGGGGTTAAAGTAGTCCGCATCATCGGCATCCGCCTCCACACGACATCTGTTAACGGTTCTTAGTCAAGACTGTACCAGGTTCGGGTTGGTGCAAGTCATGCGCCTCCCGCAAAATTTGTGATACATGATGACGAAATCTCCATGGCTATCATCGTGGTACTGTTTCGGGTATGTCGCCTCTCTCCGTCGTCGTATATATCTAACGATAGCCGACTCCATTTTTCACTAAATATCAATTTAAATCATCATCGCAATGGATTTAAAAAAGCGTGGGGTATTGTTTTGTAAGAGGAAATAAGAAAATAAAAATAACGCACTTAAACATGGGATATGAAGAACATAAAAAGGGGATAAGACGAGGACCAACATACAAGAGTGAAAACTTAATATATCATACAAGAACTAAATAGCAAACATCTACTACGCACTAGCTAATCAACGAATTTTAACCAGCTTTACCGGAGTCACCCAAAATCGACTATCCTGCACAACATCCATATCGGCTCCATCATCACCTCTAGGACTACTACCCTCCACAATACCTGGCCAACTACCACCCAAGCTAAGCCCTAAAAAATCACTTGAGGTTGGTAAGTCACTAATCACCGGGGAGGCATGCTCAAATAACGGGTTATGCTCTACATGGGGGTTACTATCATGAAGGTGAGGGACATAATAAGCATTCAATGCGGAAGGGTCTGCAGATAGGACGCTTGCGACGGTGTTGGGTTTAGGCAAAAGGATACTCAGCGCAATATGAGGTGGGAAATGTTTGTTCTTCCCGACTTGAATAGAATAGGCCTTCGGATGTTCGGAACTACGATGGGTTGTGGGGTGTTATACACCGCTCGACGACGACTCTCATCATATACCACCCGTCTCGCTACTCGAATCACCCAAGTATGCCTCCCCGCAAAACCTGCGTAACTCTTCCTAAAAAACAAATTAATTTTTTTTTAAACAATTATGTTTAACAATGAAGAAACTCCAAATAAAAATGAAAATGAAAATGAGATATAAAATGACTAACCTCCGAGACGTTGACGTCAGAAAAATTGTATGGGTTCTCTCCTTCCATGGGGACTGGAACTAGCTCCTCAAACGAATCTTTGTAGAAGGGCATGTCCCATTGTAGGTTTGGGAGTTGCCTCATGGACTGTCCTGCTTGGTCGTATGTGTATGTCTGGGATGACATGCTAGGGGGTGGGCCTTGGGGCATCAAACTACGGGGTATACCGCCGTGACCAACTCCGATATCATCATGTGTGTCTATGTGAGTTGTTTTTGTCCTAAGGGCTCCCACGCTATTAGTTTTCCAAAATTTGGAATGCACTTCATCAGCGACATGAAGGAAGTGATCACTAACCTCAACCTCCATACCATCTAATACTTCCTCCAATCTAGGTGGGTTGCATGGGATAACTATCGCACCAAACACCTGCCTCATACACCTCTCGGCCGGATAAATCAAGCTCTTGCACCGTCCTTGTCCTTAAACACACATCTCCTCTTAGACATCCAAGTGCGGTTTGGAATGCATCGGTGTGTTGGTGTTCACTTGTCCCCAAACCGGGGGTCCCGGATAAATCGAATCATCCATCCTAATATCTATCCGAGCGCGTGCATCGACGAGAGAGTGTTTGTGAAGATCTTTTTGTCCCTTCGTCCTAAGGTTCAACACATTAAATAGACTAATAGCCGGGTGTGGATCCAGTTGATCATCTCTCGGGTTTTCCTTCAAAACAAAGTTGACAATTACGGAAATAAAAATAATACCAGAACTCTAAGATCATCGACATGCCACCCATATCCTTCGTTTGCACGAACTCCAGTCATCCAGGTGTTTGTACATAACGCCCAAAGTTGGAGTACCCCAATCATAAGACCCAACAACATCCAAATTATCCAACACTATACACCATCGTTTATCTACTTGTTGATGGGTGAAAATTACTCCTGCTGAATTTGGTAATTTGGGGTGTGATGAGGAATGAATTTAAACCTACAACAAATGCCTTTGCGCGGTGAGTGCTTGTAGATTCGAGAGATCAATTATGCAAGTCCGGCCTAAACCAAGAAATGGCCGTTCCGGACTTGTTTCGGTCACAAAGTGAAGGAGATGGGGTTGACCTTAGGGAGGGAAGCGAAGAAGGTGTTGAGATTGTGAAGGTGTTGGCTTGCTTATGACTTGTAACAGAAAATGGTTGAATGTGACGGTATCAACACTTGGTTTTTTCTGTCTTATCTCGGCTTGTGTTTCCTTTGTTGTTGGAAAATAGGGCGGAGAACCTATTTATACAAGTCATTGAGCCTCATTCACGTTTCTCGTGGGAAGTGGAGGTAGTGGAATGATGGAGTAGTGGATTTGTGTGTCGGCAACACACGACCGGTCTTGCCCACTTTCCCTGTTCATCTCTAACCGTCCATGACTCCCCTAACACGTTCTTGTGATGGCGCGTTACTGCACGCCGCACGCTGTAAACCGCCGACCAATACCCCATAAGTATCCCCGATTTGTGACATGATTGATGTACTGGAATGTGGATCGTGGATCCACGAAAGATAGCATGTAATGCTGAATTGAATAATGCGTTATTCATAAAGTCGATACTTGTGGAGTATCGTGTGTATTTTATGCGAGTGTGCATTCGGTGTGGTAAAGTGATGTGTAATGACTCCTCACTAACCAAATAACTCGACCGGGGTTGTATAACCAAGTTGGTGAAGTTGGACGGATGAGATGAGCTTTGAGACACTCATCCGCGACCGTTAATGAATATTGGGTTTTTTGAAGAGGTGCGCAAGCATCACTCTTGCTTGGTCGAAACCAAGCATGGGAAGGATTTTGAGAGGACCGACCATACATGCGTGTTGACGGCATGATGGTGTAGGTGCCACGTGTTCCGATTCCCTCATGAAAGTGTGATACGGGCCACTCAATTTGACCGTCAAAGAGGAGTGGTCGAGATTGATTTGCGATAGAAATCTCTTACCGCAAGGAGCCGCGCGCCATACCTTTTTCCGGCGCGTTTTCCAAGACGACCTAGCTTGGTCTGGTCTTGGCCGGTTGGTTTGGCGTGAAGACGGTAGGCTGATGTTCACGCCTATGTCTTACCGTCCCATGAAACGTGATCTAAGCCACTCAATTTGACCGTCAAAGAGGAGTGGTTGAGATCGGCTTGCTTGTAAATCCCTTGCCGCAAAGGAGTTGGAAACCGCATGACATCCCAAGTTTGGGCGTGCGTTCCAAGACGACCCATCTTGGTCGGTCTTGGTCGATCATACCAGCGTGTAGGTGGTAGGCTAGTGTTCACACCTATACCTGATTATCCCATGAAAACGTGATCTAAGCCACTCAAATCATCCGGTGAAGTTGAGCGGCCGAGATCGTTTAGGATTTGGGAGATGTAACCGCGTGAGTTTGGTCGGGCGTTTTGGATTAGCCGGCATGGTATGCCTTGGCCGACCGCAAGAGGAGGTAGATGGGCCCACGGTGGTCATCCGGGTGTGACCGACCCTTGCTCAATCTAATCCTCGACCCTCCATTCGTGCTTGGGAGAAGATGGACGCGCGATGTCTTGAACTCTAATTTTGGCTTTCAAAGCCGCGCGACCATGCTCTTTCAAAGTGGACGAATTTGTTGTAACCAATCATGGTTGGTTTTGACCGATTGGTCAAGTGTGTAGGCGGTCACATGGTGATTGCGTCGACATGCTCCGGCCCTTTGAGTCTACATCTACACCCTCCATTTATGCCTGCGAAGGTGGACGGTTGAGACGTTTTGCGGCACATGTAATATGCCGCAAAACCCTAATTTAGGTTTTCCGTCCATAATGCTTGGTATGGACGGTTTCTTGGCAAGCGAAGGCCAATGGTCGACCATGCGGGGTCGGTTGTGTGTATTCCATACCCGCTTGGGGGTGATGGAATTGATCCGTGGTCATCCAATCATGCTTGTGGAGTTGGATGACCGCGATCGTATCATATCCGCAAGCTAAGGCCGTGTGTATTCCATACCGCTTGGGGTGATGGAATTGATCTGTGGTAATCCGAGTCATGCTTGTGGAGTTGGATGACCATCGATCATATATCAAGATCGGCAAGCTAAGGCCGTGTGTATTCCATACCGCTTGGGGGTGATGGAATTGATCCGTGGTCATCCAATCATGCTTGTGGAGTTGGATGACTGCGATCAGATCATATCCCGAGACATCAAGTCCGGATGCTCAATCGGGCTAGTATAACACACCGAGAGGGATCAATCGGGCTAGTATAACACACCGAGAGGCTCAATCGGGCTAGTATAACACACCGAGAGGGCTCGGGCTAGTATAACACACCGAGAATCGGCCCTGCACGGGTATTTCGTACATGGCTTCATTATAGTGCTTGAGGTTCGTGTTACCGTAAGAGTGACACTCGGTCGTCATGCCGCATCGATAATGATTCATTATAGTGCTTGGAGGTTCATGTTACTCATAAGAATAACACTACCGTCATGCCACACCGATAATGAGTACGGGAAATACAAGGTGAATTAAGTGAGGGAGTATCCAAGACTTATAAATGGCTTTATCTTTTACAAGATGTCGCGCATGATTTTTCCGGTTTTTTACAAACTCAACCTTGAACGAAAATCCACCATCAACATTAAGTCCTCGCCTAGCACACAATGGTTACACTATTGTGTGGTAGGCATGAGATGGTGATGCTTAAAGATAAAACTTATGAGACAATGTTAGATGTTACTGGAGAGACGGGTCGTCCTGTCCTTCGAGCATGTCACGTTCAAGAGACGTCGAGGAAAAGTGTTCCCTAGCATGATGTCGGCCTTGCTCGCTTCGGGTCGACCTTGCTATAATCGCTTCGGCCGAGGGGCTATTGCGCCCGCTTCGTTCAATCGTGGGGATGTGCCTAATCGATCGATCGTTGCGCATGCTTCGTTCGTGGGGTTCACTGCGCCGCTTGATCGAACGTGGGCTTGTTGTGTCTGCTTCGGTTGAAAGTGGGTCTCTTGTGTACATGCTTCAAACGTCGCCATGTGCTTCGATCGAAACCGGCCCCGTTGTGTGCGCCTATTATACCAAATTTTTATGTCGTGATTAACACCAGCCTTTGCGACTTGAGCAACACCAGCCTTTTGACTTGAGCAATACCAGACTTGAGGTTTGTACCGTACAGCCTTGAATGATGTTTGGACTGGCCATTGCGTGAGTTGTGTCTTGCCGTGTGTGGCGGCACTTCTCATATGCTTTCATACAAGTTCTAACTCCGTCTTTTATTTCATTGCGTAGAAAGAATCCTTGTTGAGATGTCTTCTGGAGATAATGCTGGTGCCAAGTCAGGAAGTGTTGACATCTTCAAAGATATGCCGAACATCGATGATGAATTGTTCACCGCGCCCTTTCAACTATATGAAAACATCCGTTCCACGGGATAACCTTCCTCCTATCGACTTCGTGGTTTTTCATGCTCGCCGGGCCCTTATGAAGGATGGATGAGGCGTATGTTGAGCAATGAGTACACCAAAGATAACTTGACCCAGGCGCAGATTATTGATGCAACTTGAGTGTTGAAACGTCTCGAGAGGATGTTAAAGTGGTTTCGGCGCGACCGCTGAGGTGAGTCCTGGAGAGAGAGGGTTAAGAAGGATTCTGGCGAACGTGGGTCTCGGAGAGAGCGTTGGCGGCTCTTGAATAGACCATTGAAGCGCCTTCTTGGAGGGAGCGTTGGAGTGGCTTCCTCTTCGGTTCGATTACCCTTGCGAATCCATGATTCTTGGTCGACCATCTTTCTCATGTTGAAGAAGTCCTTGACTGAAGGTGAAGGAACTTCATGCCGAGCCTCGATCCCCAAGCATGGTTTACATGGTTTGTCCGTAGTGGTTGTTGTCGAGCCTGTATGGAATACCTTGGACGTTGTTTCATCATTGTGGGATTCGCGCACGTGGTACCGGAGTTGGAGTTGATGGACGCGCATGATGTTGTATCTTGGTGGTTTTCCTCTTGTCGCTTCAAAGAACTGCGCATACGAAGGGCTGAATGTTGTATCGCCCGTTGGTGAGATATATGCCCCTACAAACATTATGAGGCTCTTAGGCAGGCCCGGTTCTTTCTATCGAGCATATGTTGTTGTAGATGAGCGTTCAACAGCTCAGAGGATGACCAAAAGCGCGGATTCTCCAATATAGCGTGATAGACATGTACCATTGTCTCGATAAAGTGACTCACCCGGATCTTGTTCGACCACCGTCCGATAGAGTAACTGCCTGGGATCTCTCTCGATATGACGGTTGGACATCGTTATCTTCTTGAGGCTGCTCCTTGAGGTATCGGCTCCAAGTGGAAGATTACCGTCATAGAGCGGTTATACGTTGAACCGCACTCTTTAAACCAAATGGCAAAGCATGGTATAATAAAAATTTCCGAGAGGAGTTCGAAAAGATATCTTACTTGTATCATGCTCGTACATCCTTATCTGTTTGTAGCCGCTACATCCATCCATGGAGGAGAACATGCCGTGTCCCGTTTTCATCTATTAACATGTCGATGTTAGGCGGAGGAGGATCGTTTTGGAGCAAAGACTCGTTCGAAGTCTATGCTAAAGACCCGATCTATCCATTTTCCCATGTATGAACTACAACCGTTTTAACCGACTTGGATACATGTATGACATGTATATGATGGGTGACCAATTTTCATCCCGGCATTTCTTCATATCTCCAAGCAAATATGTCCCGGTACTCTTTGAGAAGTTGCACGAGCTTCGTGCGTTTATCCGTACACAAGGTTGAGCCGATGGAGATAGGCCTAGGAGATTCCTCAACGATTTCAATTTCATCGGTTGCCAGAGTTGGTGCCATCTTGCACTGTTTGTGGAGCATCTAGCACTTGCTCTTGTGGTTCGTTCTTTGTTGTAGCATTCCATTAGGTGGAGAACCGGGTAACGAGTCTCCTCTGCCGATAATGGCAAAGTCCGGTATACCGAATTTTCCTTTCTCGGTCACGACTCGCCATAAAAGTGTGTTCCCTCTTCGTGTGAACGTGGGTCGTGGCTTCACAGGATGGAGAAGAATGCTTCGTCGGCAGAAAGATGCATCGTGGGTTTTAGCTCTCAATGATGCAAGCCGGTCTTCTTCCGAATTGACGCCCACGTGGGGAGTGGGATGCAACGAACTTGTCCGATTCTTTCCGGCGGAGCTCCTCCCGTATGTGCTTGGTTTGGTTTCCTCAAGTCCGTCATTGTGGTAGGATTCCGTACGACCTTGCCCGGGAGAACCTTGGATGTCCGAGAGTCTTGATAGTAATCACATTCGAAGACGCTCCGTGTAGATAAGGGCGTCTTGAACTCGAATCCTTGATACGTGCGGTGACATGTAGGTCACGGTCGTGACCTTCCTCCTCGGTTGATTAAAAGCAAAACGTCTCTCCGCGCCGATTCTTCGAGAGGTGTGAAAGTTCGCATAAACTTTCCACTAGAAAACCGCTTCCCGATCCACCGGACTCGGTTCATAGTGAAACTATTGACTTGAGGAAGATCGTTGTGAGGATCGGTCCCGGTGTAGGAGCCTCCATGACAGGGACCGTGAACCCGAGTGAAACTATTGACTCGAGGAAGATCGTTGTGAGGATCGGTCCCAGTGTAGGAGCCTCCATGATAGGACCGTGAACCAGTGAAACTATTGACTCGAGGAAGATCGTTGTGAGGATCGGTCCCAGTGTAGGAGCCTCCATGACAGACCGCTCATATCCGATGTCGCTTCTTTGATCGGGTCCATGTAGGTCCGTGCCATTTAAGTACCTTCTCCTAAGTGCGTTGAATTCATTCCTTGTTGGCTCCGTGGGCTGTTGCGGGTCATGTGGAAATCGATCGAGTTAATGTCTTAAGAAAAGTGAGTACCTCTTTCCGAGTTGCGGCCATATCCGTTTGAGTCTTGACAAGAACTTCCTGCTCTTCCATCAAGTCTGCAATAATGGGAGATGGTCCTCCTCTCGCCCCTCCGGTTCCTCGTCCCGATGAAGGAGTGGAAGTTGTTGCTCCAGTGACTACCGGAGGTGTTACACTTGATGAGATGCCGGGACTTGCAGCCGCTCTGGCTCGGTGATGGGAGGTGTTGTAATATCACCGCCGAGTGATCGAATTGAACGTTCCCATCCTCTCGTACTCACGTGTTACTTGATTGATCTCTCCTTCCTCAAGCGTTTCTTCACGGCTTCGACAAGGGTCTTGAGATGTAAATCTTCCAGCAGGGATCCGTAAGCTGCACAGGCTCCATTTCTTTATCCTAGACGTTGTAGTACTCGGGACAAGTCCTCTCCCGTGGAGTTGCCTCGGTTCTTCATTGTTGACTGGACCATGTTGTTCATCTTTCCCGAGTCTCTGTGCGGGCTCTTTTTCCTCTCCACCGCAAAGGTGTGACTCGGCTAAGGATTCGGCGTTTCTTGCACCGCCCGAGTAGATGCACGCCGACCCTTCTTGTAATTGTGATGTTATATCATTCAAAAGGCGGAATGTTTCGCTCTACCTTCCGGTGATACCGGCTTGATTTGCCAAGACATCCTCCAAAGCATTCCTGCCTATGCTTCCCATGATATTCGAACCGCCCGTAGTTTTGGATACATTGCGAGAGACGGAAACCGAAAAATTGAGGATTCAATTTTATGCAACCGATAGATAAATCTCCCACCGTGGTCGCCAATTGTTGATGGGTGAAAATTACTCCTGCTGAATTTGGTAATTTGGGGTGTGATGAGGAATGAATTTAAACCTACAACAAATGCCTTCGCGCGGTGAGTGCTTGTAGATTCGAGAGATCAATCATGCAAGTCCGGCCTAAACCAAGAAATGGTCGTTCCAGACTTGTTGCGGTCACAAAGTGAAGGAGATGGGGTTGATCTTAGGGAGGGAAGCGAAGAAGGTGTTGAGATTGTGAAGGTGTTGGCTTGCTTATGACTTGTAAAGAAAATGGTTGAATGTGACGGTATCAACACTTGGTTTTTGTCTTATCTCGGCTTGTGTTTCCTTTGTTGTTGGAAAATAGGGCGGAGAACCTATTTATACAAGTCATTGAGCCTCATTCACGTTTCTCGTGGGAAGTGGAGGTAGTGGAATGATGGAGTAGTGGAGTTGTGTGTCGGTAACACACGACCGGCCTTGCCCACTTTTCCTGTTCATCTCTAACCGTCCATGACTCCCTAACACGTTCTTGTGATGGCGCGTTGCACGCCGCACGCCGTAAACCGCTGCACCAATACCCCATAAGTATCCCCAGTTTGTGACATGATTGATGTCCTGGAATGTGGATCATGGATCCACGAAAGATAGCATGTAATGCTGAATTGAATAAGCTGCGTTATTCATAAAGTCGATACTTGTGGAGTATCGTGTGTATTTTATGCAGAATGTATCGCATTACGGTGTGGTAAAGTGATGTGTAATGACTCCTCACTAACCAAATAACTCCTGACCGTGGTTGTATAACCAAGTCGGTGAAGTTGGACGGATGAGATGAGCTTTGAGACACTCATCCATAATCGTTAATGAATATTGGGTTTTTTGAAGAGGTGCGCAAGCATCACTCTTGACTTGGTCGAAACCAAGCATGGGAAGGATTTTGAGAGGACCGACCATACATGCGTGTTGACGGCATGATGGTGTAGGTGCCTGTGTTCCGTTCCCTCATGAAAGTGTGATCTGGGCCACTCAATTTGACCGTCAAAGAGGAGTGGTCGAGATTGATTTGCGATAGAAATCTCTTACCGCAAGGAGCCGCGCGCCATACCTTTTTCCGGCGCGTTTTCCAAGACGACCTAGCTTGGTCGGTCTTGGCCGGTTGGTTTGGCGTGAAGACGGTAGGCTGATGTTCACGCCTATGTCTTACCGTCCCATGAAACGTGATCTAAGCCACTCAATTTGACCGTCAAAGAGGAGTGGTTGAGATCGGTTTGCGGCAGAAATCGAGTTGGAAACCGCATGACATCCCAAGTTTGGGCGTGCGTTCCAAGACGACCCATCTTGGTCGGTCTTGGTCGATCATACCAGCGTGTAGGTGGTAGGCTAGTGTTCACACCTATACCTGATTATCCCATGAAAACGTGATCTAAGCCACTCAAATCATCCGGTGAAGTTGAGCGGCCGAGATCAGTTTAGGATTTGGGAGATGTAACCGCGTGAGTTTGGTCGGGCGTTTTGGATTAGCCGGGCATGGTATGCCTTGGCCGACCGCAAGAGGAGGTAGATGGGCCCACGGTGGTCATCTTTGGTGTGACCGACCCTTGCTCAATCTAATCTCGACCCTCCATTCGTGCCGGAGAAGATGGACGCGCGCGATGTCTTGAACTCTAATTTTGGCTTTCAAAGCCGCGCGACCATGCTCTTTCAAAGTGACGAATTTGTTGTAACCAATCATGGTTGGTTTTGACCGATTGGTCAAGTGTGTAGGCGGTCACATGGTGATTGCGTCGACATGCTCCGGCCCTTTGAGTCTACATCTACACCCTCCATTTATGCCTCGCGAAGGTGGACGGTTGAGACGTTTTGCGGCACATGTAATATGCCGCAAAACCTAATTTAGGTTTTCCGTCCATAATGCTTGGTATGGACGGTTTCTTGGCAAGCGAAGGCCAATGGTCGACCATGCGGGTCGGTTGTGTGTATTCCATACCGCTGGGGGTGATGGAATTGATCCGTGGTCATCCAATCATTCTTGTGGAGTTGGATGACCGCGATCGTATCATATCCGGCAAGCTAAGGCCGTGTGTATTCCATACCGCTTGGGGGTGATGGAATTGATCCGTGGTAATCCAATCATGCTTGTGGAGTTGGATGACAATGCGATCAGATCATATCCGGCAAGCTAAGGCCGTGTGTATTCCATACCGCTTGGGGGTGATGGAATTGATCTGTGGTCATCCAATCATGCTTGTGGAGTTGGATGACTGCGATCGAATCATATCCGAGATCGATACGGTCAAGTCGGATACTCAATCGGGCTAGTATAACACACCGAGAGGGGATCAATCGGGCTAGTATAACACACCGAGAGGGGCTCAATCGGGCTAGTATAACACACCGAGAGGGCTCGGCTAGTATAACACACCGAGAATCACCGTACGGGTATTTCGTACATGGCTTCATTATAGTGCTTGGAGGTTCGTGTTACTCGTAAGAGTGACACTCGGTCGTCATGCCGCACCGATAATGATTCATTATAGTGCTTGAGGTTCATGTTACTCGTAAGAGTAACACTCGGTCGTCATGCCGTTGCGATAATGAGTACAGAAATACAAGGTTGAATTAAGTGAGGGAGTATCCAGCACTTATAAATGGCTTTATCTTTTACAAGATGTCAGCGCATGATTTTTCTGGTTTTTTACAAACTCAACCTTGAACGAAAATCCACCATCAACACTACTCTAACACTACAGTCTGCAAACAAAAAAGAACCAATACACCAGAGAAAGAACATTCTAGTCAGTTCGTCGGCAATGCCGCAGTTGTCAACATTGTCCCTACTTAAAATGAAATTAGACAAGTGAGAAACTCGCATCGTGCATGCCTTGGAATCATAATCTCCTGTTCTCACATCATGTAGTCTTGTCTCATTCCATAACATCTAACACACCCCGGAAATACCTAGCATCCATAGCTTCTACTTCTTGAGCCGTCATTGTTTCCTTTGTAGTGGGGATTGGCTTACCTCCTCCAATTGGAATACCAGTCCAACCGATAGAAATCTAGAGGAGTCAAACCTATTTCAAACTCTTTGAAGTGAAAAGTTATAGTCTTCTTCCACCACCTCTCACATATAGCTTCGGTTAATCCTTTATCCCCATACTTAAAATTAAATTGGAATATAGACTCTAAACCACAGCATTGAAGAATTAATAATGCACGGGGTTGTTTCTAACCATTATCTGATAAAATTTATTTAAGTTGGTCCAAGTGCTCCTAAATGTTTCGTCTCGCTTATCTACTAAGTTGTCGGCCTTATGTTGTATCTCGCCGACACCTTGAGATAGTTGGGATAACTTCTCATACCTAGACCAATCGATATCCTCCATTATCTAAAAGTGAAAAGACCAAGGGAAGCACAATCAACATGTGAATAACAAAAATCAAACGCGTATGTTAATCGATGCACAATCAACATATGAATTCACACATTCACATTCACATTCACATCACATGGAGGGATGCACATTGCTCAAATGAAAATCTTAGTCAAAGTGATAATAACAACATCAATTCCACCCTTTGAATCTTCTAAACATCAACTCAAAAGAATACATGACTTAATCCTAAAACACATTGCAAAATGCTATAAACCACAAAAACAATTTCCAACAAAATAATATTTACAACAAAATCATATTAACAACAAATTCATATTAACTACATCATATTAACAACATCAATTTCCATCAAAATCATATTAACAACATCAATTTCACCCATATATTCATCACAACCTCAACTACATCATATTAACAACCTCAATTTCACCCATATATTCATCTCAACCTCAACTACATCATATTAACAACATCAATTTCCAACAAAATCATATTAACAACATCAATTTCACCCATATATTCATCTCAACCTCAACTACACCATATTAAAAACATCCATTTCACCCTTATCAAATTACAAATTTCAAATACATTATACCAAGCATAAACACAACTAATTCAATCCATCAAATTAAGAATCAATCATGGTTTTATGTTTCACCAAAATTAACCACAAATAGCAACAACCCTAACTCACATTTTAATTTTTTTGAAATCAATACAAAAATTATACAACTGCAATATCAACATAGTCAAATTATGCATCCAATAACACCTAAATCAATCCATTTATAACTAAAATCAAGAATCATAAAACAACTAAATCAAAAAAAAACAAAAATTACTTACCTAGTGTGGATTTTGATGATGAAATCTCACAAAAATACCACCAATCGATTACCCTAAATTTCTAGAACAAACCCCTCAAAATTTTCCGCTCCTTAAACACAATTTTTTTCAATCAAACCATGAACATGGGTGAGGTTAAGGAAAAAATAGAGGAAGAAAGAAAGGAGAAGAAGAAGTGCGGCTTCTGTAACTTTTAGGGTTCTCTATGAAACGCAAGTTCAAATGCGTGTTGACGGGTCAACATGGTCAATACGCATGTTGAAACTGCGTTTTTGAGTTTCCCATGAGACGCAGTTTCAAACTGCGTTGCACGTAGGTTCCAAATGCGTTTCATCTGGGGATCTTGGATTCCCATTGCGCCCGTGCGATGAATTTTGGTGACGTGAATCCAAGGAAAACCTTGAATCTTGGATCCCCGTTAGAGCTAGCCTAAGTGATGGGATCCCTTGGAACTAAAAAGCTAGCACTGGCAAGATTAAAAACAACTATTGCACATTACAAAAAACACCAAAAAAAATATTCAAAATAAAAACTTAGTGTCAGATCAACTAATCTTTGGGTAACATTAAATAATTAGTTAAAACTAGAAAATATCAAATAACAATGAAAATTTAATTTGAGAAGTTTAGTTAAGCTGGCCCAAATACACTATTTATTAGAAAATTTCTTTTATCAAGAGTCATGATTTATAATCCGACATTCTGAATTAAAAACTTTAAGGAAATATAATATTACAAAGAGGTTGAATAGAGGAGAGTTTCCTTTTAGTTTATTATAGTTTTTGAACTTCAACACTTTTCGCTAATTATCTGGCCCATACGACTTAATTTATTCAATCTTTTTCACATTTCACCATAGTGTATTGTCTGTTAAATATTCTTGAATCAAGGTGTAAGCGCGGTAATAGTATGTTGTTGTTTGTATCTATGCAAGAAACTAATGATGATGATGAAGCATCTAATGATTGCCATGCATGGAGCTGTTGCTTTCGTTTTCCTTTTCATTCTTTTATATTATTGCACGGGTTTTGAGAGTGAAAGAAAGAGATCATGACATATTTGTCTTTACTTTTATTACTCACGATCACCGGACTAGAGTAGATTCACTAGATAGATAGATTGATAAAATCTAATTCATCTCGATTCAATTCTCATGACAAAAAAAATATTTATCCATCTATATCTATCTAAATTCTACCAGTTTTCTTATGTATGTGCCAGAGGAATGACATCAACCCGGGGGTGTGGGGGCCAATTCTTTTGCATAACAATCCAAGCCTAGACTATGCCTTGTGCCTCTCATGCGGATGGGTTTCAAACCACCGCCTCATAATACAACAAAGTATGAGCGGTACTTGCACTTAATAGAGATAATATTTCTCTATAATATAGTATTTTGAAGATTAGAAGGTCATTTGATTTTCGAGGACGAAAATAAATAAGGTGGGGAGGATGTAAGGACCCTCAAGATCGTCAACGCTATTAGACCGGTCAAGAGATGATCAAGAGACGTTTTAGCCGCTAATGACTCGATTAGTTAATATATATTTTGATTATTAGAAATTGACTCAATAACGATTCAGATACGAATCTAGTGACGCTATATGGATATCGAAAAGTTACATGGGATGGACTACTCGAACGTGTCAATCGGATATTAAACGAAGAAGATATCTTTGGATTAGTACAAAGGGTAAAATCGTCATTCCAAGATAAACCGCCCGACCGCCTTTATTCGTTTCTCTGGTGCCTTTAACATTTTGATCGGCCTTATCCCCGGGCCGAGAAGATAAACTCAATTTCTCTTTTTTTTTCTTTCATATTCTTTATTCTTCTTCTTTCTGCTTCTCTTATCTTTCCTTCTCCTGTTCTTCTTCTATGAGAGAATTTTGAGTTAAGAGCGTGAATTGATTGAAGAGAATCATTGATGGAGTTTTATAGATGAGGGTTGAGTCGAGGATGTTGTGAACGATTTTGGGGAAGATGAATCAGAGAAGATCGTATTAGAGTGTTCTTTGGGTCGGACTCAATACGAATTAAGGTACAGTCATGAGTTTCTGCACGAGGACTGCTACACTCTCTTGGAGGAAGTTGAATGACAATTCGCCCAATATAATTAAACTCGTATAGATTTTCTAGCGCAATGTATTGAACAATTTTATGTGTTTTCCTTCTATTTTATTTCAACTACATGTATGTTTTTTCGATTCAATAAAATGAGTGACTTCAAATATTGGTTCAATAACTATAGTTCATAAAGGGTCGTCATGATTTGTAAAAACACACGTAACGACTCTAAAGATTGTTTGAAATTTTTGGCATGAGTCGTCATTTTTGGAGAAAAACATATTAACGACTCTAAAGGTCACTTAACACAGAAACTCTTTGACGGTAGAGTCGTCAGTCAGTAAACAAAACACATGGACGACTCTTTTGATCATCGGGAGTCGTCACTTGTTTAATATATATAATGACGATCCTTAAAGTAGTTAATGTGAATTTTGAATTCACCAAATATGGTTGAGTCGGGCAACGGTTAAAAATTCAAAAAAGTGATTGTTGGGTCATTAATCTCTATAAATAGAGACCCATATCTCACCCATTCTTCACCCAAACCATAATTCTCAACCTTCACATTCATTCTCATTCATTTATCATCCAAGAGGAAAAAGAAGAGGAAACACCATGACTAGTACTTACACTTCGGAAGAGAATTGCGCTATTGTGAGAGCTTGGAAAACAGTGAAAAACCACTTTGAAGATATAGGAAAAGACATTGATCAAACATCGGATGCTTGGTGGAACCGTGTATTCATCGTTTTGTGGCATTAGACGGAAATTGCAACTCAAGGTCTTTGAAACTGCGTCAAGGAACGGTTCGAGGAGATATTCTTCGAGTGTGAATTTTACAAAGAGAAATCAAGGCCAAGGAAGCCATGCCCAATATGTTGGGTGCTATAAGAGTAAGTATTTAAACAAGAGGTAAAACTTATCCAAAGCTTTCAACAATACTAACCGGAGTATGTTTGCGTTTTGATTGAGGAAGGCGTATGGCTATTACGAGGAGCTTCGTGGGAAAAAGTTTGAGTTCGACGATTGCTACTTTATCTTGGAAGGCACCATGTATAATTACGCCATTTATGATTAGGTGTATAAGTGCATCGTTATTATCTATTGTATTTCATTTCCTTCAATGTATCGCTATGAAAGATGTATGACTTTTACGATTCAATGAAATGATTCTATGAAATCAAAAGTTATGATAATCCAGCGCAAGGGTCGTTAGTATATTAAATAAAACACCGAACGACTCTATATAAAATTTGAAATTGCGGGATAGGGTCGTCATCTTATACGAATACATATATGACGACTCTAAGTATTTTATTTACTTATAGTTCTGGGTTTAGAGTCGTTTCTCTCTAAACAAAAAACATTAACGACCCTGTTTGACCTAGCATAAAAAGTCGTCAGTGTTTATCATACGCCCCTAACGATTTTTTATAACTTGGAAAATTTGCAGGTTTGAGTCGTCATCTGTAGTTTTAATTCACTGACGACTTTGAAGAGTCGTTATTGAATCCAAACCCCGGCTATAACGACTCTCACACTGACTAGTTCCATAGTGACCATCAATCGACCCCTTTGAGCACCATTCAGACAATTTCAAGAGTATATGAGGTTTACCTGATTGTTTTGAGGTGCGGGTTCTTCATTTGGAGTATCGGTTCCTTCATTTTGAACAGTAGGATCTTCATTTCCACCATTATTCATGGATTCCTCCATTAACATCTCTTCATCAAACATCCAATCCATAGGATTATTAGAGACAATCTCACCATCAATACAATCATGGTTATTGTTTGAACCTTCACCAACCTCATTCCCTCCACTTGAATCACTCATTTCTAAAAACCCTAGTTTTGCCTCTCAAAACTACTCTTCTTCTTCTCAAAAAAAAAAAAATCCAAAACTAAAATTTCCCTAAATTTTAATCCCAAAACCTGATTTTTATCTAAACAAAATTATCACACTAATCAACTTAATTAAATCTTAATACTAATCACTCAGGGGCATTTTAGCCATTTAGAAAATATTTTTATAAGGGGTGACCCAAATTAGGATTGGGTGACCTTTTTTGTCCTCTGGTGCTTGACCCCCAATTAAAATGTTTGGCCCCCAATCAAATTAGGCTAATTATATTCGGGGCCCCTTAATTATTTATACGCTTTGCATGATTAATTTCTTGTTTGCACTGTTTTCCCTCTCTCTTTTTTTCCTGGCACTTTTAGGGGCGAACCCGAAAGAATTAGGGGCGACTTTTTTTATTCCCAACCCATATACACCGTTAAGGGATGTCCAAAAACGCGGAGAATACGTTAATGCCCTTACACAATCGGAAGATATTTAGTGCCCGATTATTATAACTAAATCGGAAGCTTAGTAACTATGTTATACTACCTATTATTATCGATTTTGTGGCAAACACGCATCTGGCTTCTATAACAATCGGAAGGAACATAACCTCACGAGACTACCGATTATAGTAGATCCTAAATTCCCAAAATTGGTGATTTCGCCAAGAAAGAAATTTTTAACCGTATAATCGGAAGTCTTATTAACTACCGATTATTCTAGTTCCCAAATTCGAAAAAATATGACAATTCTGCAAAAACTAAATTTGGGGCAACTGTATAATCGGTAGGTTATTAGCTACCGATTAATATAGTTCCCAAATTCGAAAAAAAATGACATTTCTGCAAAAACAAAATTTGGGGCAACTGTATAATCGGAAGTTAAAATACTTCATTTGACTACCGATTATACAGTTACTAACAAAATACAGCCGTTGGAACTCTAAACTCTATATAAGGATTGTATCCTTTTACTCTCTATGGAACACAAATACCTTTAAACTCTCTCCAACATCATCTTCAACATAATGGCCCAACCATTCATTAATCCTACGGAGTTCACGATTGAAGAAGATTTATCTTTATGTAGGCGCTATGTTCAATTCTATCCGAGACGAGGAGAAGAACGCAGGCAAGGAGGCATAATGAGTATGAGTTATTTGGGAAAATTCACGAAAAATTCTGCGACGACATCGGTAACCCAAACAACCGTCACTCCGCCGATCTTTTTCGCCGAGTTGGTTCAATAAATGGACACGTCCAAGAATTCGTCCATTTAACTTATCTTGTGAATCAATATCGATTGAGGGGTGAAACCAATGATGACGTTATAGAACGATCTCTCGGGGAATGGCGGAGATGGAAAAGATCAAGCTTCCGTTATGAAGCTCATTTTAGAATCCTTAGGGCGATGGAAAGATTTAATCCGTTTAGGACTCGTACAACACGTCCGCGACGCTAATCGAAATACCTTGTAATAGAATTGCGGGAGTTCAATGTAAAATTATGATGATGTGTAGGTGATATTGTTATGAATTTCAAAATATTTATGAAAATCGGAAGTTTTAATTGTTGATGTAACTACGATTATACTCAACGACTAGTTCATTCAAAAGAAACTAGTCGTGCCTCGAAACCAAACACAATCGGTTGATAATACATATTTATAAACCTCCGATTATACTACTCTAATGAAACCGGGAACTCGTTGACAAAACATCCTATAATCGGAAGTATATAACAATACATATTTACCGATTACTAATAATCGGATGCTTTGTTCAAACATTTACTACCGATTGAGTGTAATAATTGCACTTAATTTCAAAGATGCAGTCTTGTAAAAGTACGCATCAACGGCCATATTTTCAAAAAAAGATACGTTGGGACTCTCATCTATATAAGGAGGGTAAACTCTTCTTATTTATGCACCAAACAACACATATATAGCATCGTGTATTCTACAAATAGATTTTCCATAAATCTACTCTTGTGAATTCATTGTATATCTCAACTTACAAGCATGGCAACGTTTGATGAGATGAAGATTTGGTCATTGTGAAAACATGGTATCGTGAAACAAGACGTGAAGATGTCATAGCAGGAAGGTTAACACCCGAAGTCTTTTGGGCGAGGGTATATAGCCAATTTGTGCGAGAGTATGGAAATCAAAGCAAAGATCACTCCAACAAGTTCATGATCGTTTCCGACTTGTCCAAAAAGGGGTAAATGATTACATAACGATACAAAAGAGGATGTTTAACACTAGCCACTTAAGCTTGTCGATCCAACAATTTGTAAGTATAACGCTCGGTTATTCTTTTTAAATAACACGGGTGTTTAATCTTTCTTACTAAAACGAAGTTGACATTATTTTATGTTTGTTTATATAGGAGACACTCGCAAAAAGACAAGATTACTTAGTGGAAAAGGGTGAAGAATTCACTTATGATGGAAGTTATGAATTCTGAAGTCCGTCGTAATAAAATATAAATGTTGATTGATGGTTACAATCGGAAGTTATTATTTTATATTGTCTACCGATTCTGGGAAGATTTTCACCTATTTTGTCAGAATTTGGTGACAATCGGAAGTTTATGCAGTATGTTGTCTACCGATTCTGGGAAGATTTTGACTTTTTGTCAGACTATGGTGACAATCGGAAGTTTATTCAATATGTTGTCTACCGATTCTGGGAAAAATTTACAGTTTATTTTTTGTCAGAGTTTGGTGTCAATCGGATGTTTATATAATATGTAATCTACCGATTCTGGGAAAAAAACTTTCAGTTGTTTTATCAGCCTTTTAATCGGAAGATAAATTCAAAAAGTTAATAACCGATTATAATATTGATTGAGTCTGTTTGCAAAAGCTTGTATAATCGGTTGATATATTAAAAATATAACTACCGATTATAGCTTTAGACTTCACAAGTATTTTCCACAAAATTCAAAAAAAACATGTACAAATAGGGCTTTCCAAAATACATCTTTCAAACATAACAATCATTGATCTTCATCATCCGAGGAAACCAATTCCGTAGGCCTTCAGGAAATCCACCTTCATGACGCGATCCCAATCCAACATGTTGGTCTCATATTGTTTCAACCAATCGTTACAATGATTCGTTGGGAAGTAATCACTCAAACCACCCAACGGAGGTAATGGGCAATCCCTCTTACTCTTAAACCGATAAAATGCATCTCATTCACAAATGCCATAACAATTCTTATATCTTTAACCGATTCATCGCAAACCGTCCTTGTAGGTGTAAACGTATAAGAATGTCCATACTCAGGAGGAACAAAGAAATGTACCACACAATTCAAAGCGTCCGCTAAGAGATATCCACATTTAGGCATTGTCATCCAATACTTGATCCGATTGTCTTCAAACCCTTTCGGCACTTTACACGCGCAACAAAGTCTTTGAACTCTAGTTCTTTGTCGTGCCTATCTCCTTCCTTCATCATCTCCATATAGAAATCCTTGTCCTTTATTAGTTGTACCGCCATCTTAGTTCTTAAATTTTGCCATTGGGTGACATCTTCGTTCACCGCCTCTCCAAAGTAACCAATTTGTTCCGAGGCGACGTGAAACCCGCAATTGCCATCCCCATCAACCTCGTCGGTGGACAAAACAAATGGAACAATGTGTGGAGGGAGTTGTTTCATATACTCTTCTATAATCGTATACCTTGATCGTGTTGGTCTTCCATGAAAATCCCTAGGACAACGAAGAGTACCATACTTCTCTCTTATAGTCACCATTTCCGTTGATGTGTTTGTGTGAGTCGCTCATTTGATCAATAACTACGGAGCTAGTTTGGGTCTCCACTAACACAACTTGTTCCACCGCATCGACTTGACTTACTTGAAAAGGCTTCTTAGAGACTTTTGGACTTCCATTTTGATCTTTTCTTGGACGACCTCTTTTCTTTGGTTGCGGCTCATCTTCAAATTAGAAGCTTCCGAACGCTCATGCCGACACAATATTCTTTTATTAGACAAATGATCCTTTAATTCTTTTCTTTCAATGGTCCTCGACACTTCGGTGTTTGGCCTACCCGCCCTTATGCTTAATAGGTTCATCAACCTCTTTTAAACGAGGGTGAAGAGCTTGTTGTTTGTGCCCAAAATTACTTTTGGGCACGAAACACGATGAATGGATAGTTTGGTATGTATTTTGGGTTAGGAGATGAATTGAAGGACAAATAAGGAGACAAAGATTGACGCAGTTTTACGTGGTTCTACTGGTGTGCCTCACGTCCACGGAGGAATCCCTTGGGAGAAATGTTTTATTGATCGTTGTATTACAAAGTATGTTTTTCTCTCCTATTGGCTATCCGCCCCCTTGACCGATTTCTCCTCTCCTATTTATACAATGAAAAATATAATTCCAATGTCAACATAAATTCCATTAACGCCCATTTATGTTCCTATAATGAATTCTCAATGTAATCGCCCATTTATGCTCCTATATTGAATTTCGTATGAAAATCGCTCCTTTATGTCTTCACCATAATTTCGTATGAAACTGTCCATTTATGGTCCTATATTGAATTCTCGCATAAAATCGCTCCTTTATGTCTTCACCATAATTTATGTATGAATTTGCTGATTAATGGCCGACAGGATTGGTGGAGATCGGCTGGCTGGACAATTGGATGCCGGGCCGGCAGATAGGTGGATGCCGTTGGCGCGTAATGGGTTGGTCGACCGCATAGTTATTTGGATGGATGGATGGATCGCCGGGCAAGATAATTGGCTTCTTTGGCGATATGAATGGAGAAAAATTAGCTAGGGTGTGACTGACTTTGACCATTGACCGGATGTTGACCGACTTTGACTATTGATCGATTTCGACCATTGACCAGGTGCAATGTGCCAGGTTGGCCTTGGCTGGTGGGTAGCGGGCTTGGATGAGGACCCAAAAAGATGATTCAAGTATCAATTTGGCCCATTAAGTGGTATTTTTACTTATGGTACAAACATCGCCCCCTCTTAACCTCCAACTTGTTGGGGGTTAAGAAAATTCTGTTTTCCTAAGTCATTGATAAAATACGCCCCCAAGTGCGGATTATTGATACTGTGGTGACTGCAAACTTCCCTTGTTGTTTGGAAATCATAATCAGGACGCCCCCAAGTGAGGCTATTGCAGCTGGAGAATCGACATGAAACGGTTGAGCATGAACCATTATTGTTATGCAAAATTCAATCAAGTCCGAACGCAATGAAAGCGTGATACTTGAGCGGAGTGATGAGTAGTAACATCATTGAGCGGAGTTGACCAGCAGCAGTGAATGTCAGTGGATCGCATAAACAACGAGCATCGCAAGCCGATTAGTCGGAATGCAGAATCATGAAATAGCCGATCAAGATTACCATGCGATCACCGGAATGCAGAAGAACGGATAAAGTTCTCTCGCAGCAGCCCGCGTCACTAGACCGTAGGAACCGCGAAAGCGGCCGGATCGCGATCACCGCGTTTAACCGAATGTAGCAGTGAAGAATTTTAACAAAGTTCCGCCGCAAACCGCTAAGCCAACCGGATCACGTGAATCGCGAGCATAGCCGAACCGCATCAGCCGCGATCACTGAATGCGAAAGAACGGACAAAGTTCCTCCGCAGCAACTTGCTTCACCGGCAGGAATCGCGAGAACGAACGCGAAAGTGCTAGTTTCACTGAATGCACAAAGAACGAACAAAGTTCACCGGGATCGGGCAGAACAGGGCGAGCATGGGTCGATCAAGATGAATGCAAAGAATTTAACAAAAGTTCCATCTAAAGAAATCGTTGTCACCGGGATCTGCAGGAATCATGCAGGCATAGCCGACCGCATCATGATGTCACCGGAATGAAGAAGATCGAACAAGGTTCTCTTCGCAGCAAGCCATTCAGCCTAGATCATAGGAATCAGAGCATGGCTGACTACATCAAGCTGATCGGCTGGAATATAGCAAAGAATGCATTTAACAAAGTTATTCTACAAAGAATGCATTCAAATGGATCACAGGAAATGAGACCATAGCTAGATCAGATTGGGCCAGATTAGGCGGATCAGCAGCTGAAGAACGACACTTGGATCGCATAAAGAACAATTAGCCGATCATGCAATAATAATTAGCCGACTTGCGGCCCGATAATAATTAATGGATCATGGAAGACTCTTTGAGGGACTGGACTTTAAAAAGTTTGATAAACATAGGTGTAAAAGCTATAATAAACTAGACAGCACCGGGGCTTGCTTCCAATCAGTGCCACAGATCGCATCGGGCCATTGCGCCCAGGCGAGTACGCAGTGTAAGCAAAATCGACCGCATCGCTTCATCCAATCGAAGTCTGTAGTTGCTTTTGAATCAAGTAAAAAAAAAAAATCAATCAAAGATAATTATAACAGTTTAACATTACCGATTGTAAAAATTGCGTAAAAATATTAGGGTGTACGCTCGCCCCTCTTAATCCTACAACTCGTTGGAGGACTAGAAGTTTGGGTTTCCGACGTTTCGATTTTCGTGAGCTTAACCGCAATTAGGTGCTATGTAACTTGCCCCTAAGCGTATGAAGTGTTACACGCTTTGCCCCAAAAAGAGTAATTTTAGACCATGAGGTGTTACATATCTCGCCCCAAGTGATGGTCATTCATGTTGAAGTGATATGCAACTTGCCCAGGAAGGTATTAATTGTCATGCTGCTCAATGCTTGCACAAGGGTGCACTGCCTTGCTGCATTTTGCTCGCGCATGGGATTTTGAATATGTCTGCTATCTGGAATTCGCGCGGGGGGGCCAATCCCACTATTCCAGATGCGCGCAGAATTGAAATGTGTGCATCCCCTCGTTGAGAAGATGTATGCCACATTAAAGGTGTCTTACCAAAAGTATGCATGAATATATGAAAAGGTGCAAAAATATGTAAATTGTATACTTACCTTATTGAAAATGTTGTTGCGACTTCGCCAAGTGATTAGGATGCCCACCGGCTATGTCGGTGCTTTTAAGCGACGAAGATTAGTATCGTTGCCTTAGCGTCTGCCGTCTCGACTTAGTAATTGATTTGTCTCTGTGGGACGGAATGCACCAATTAAGTCCAAGCTGGATCAAGATAGATGCCTGAATCGTATTGGAAACAAGCTTTTTCGGGAAAATCGGACTACAATAGTCGACCCTCTCGATCGTAGGAATTAACAAGGATCTGCGCTCGTTCGATCACAAAGCAACAACATTTGTCATGAAATGATTACAATAGTTCGATCAACTGATTGTAATAGTTATGGGAACAGATCATAGCAGATTGAACAACCGGATCAAAGATTTTCGGTGGTGATTGAATGACCGCTTTCAGTGTGTCATTTTATATTTCTAAATTTTTTAACCTTTTCCGAAAATTTGAATGCCTCCTTCACGACCTTGGTAGTTGACATACGATCTCATCGGCCCGACAATCACTGGGTTTTGATGCACGAAGAAGAAGTTATCGAGGAAACAAAATTGGTTGGTCACTTTTGCTCTAACATGTTGATGACGTGATTGTACCCGAAAAATATTTTTTTCCAATTGCAAAATTTTACCTTCATGTCTTAGGATATTGAAATGCGATCGCAACGAGCCAAAAATCATCCAATCGGACGTGAGATTTAAGAAGATATCAACGAAACAAGTTTTTAGGTCAAGCCACAGTGGGGTGTACACATCGCAAGGCAAGAGAAACTGGGCGGAACAATCCGAGGGCTACGGGATTAAGTTGCGCCGCGTTCCATTGGAACAGGGCTACGGAATTAAGTTGTATCGAGCAGCACCGAATCATACTCAATTAATCGCCGATTTGTTTAGTAGCCGATTAATTGCGACGTAATCGCTAGAAGTAATCGGCGTTGGATTCGCAATACCATCACGGACTAGTCCGCGTCGCACCTCCGATCGCGCCGCAGGCCGCGACGCGCCGCGCGCATTGGCATGTTCGCAGCCGCTATTCGTGATGGCCGCTGGCTTTGGGGCCCCTTTCTGCATTTTTTTTTTTTTTTTTTTTTTTTTTAATTTCGATGTTTTAGAGATCATCGAAAAATTGATGTACCAGGAAGCATCAACGGTCTTGTGTTCAGCGTATTGATCGGTTGTCAGCCGACACAAAAATAATTTCACTTTCTCAATCCACTAGATATAAATATAGTATTCGATAAGAAAGAGTTCGTATCCACAGAGAGGGGCGTTGGTTGTTATAAACTTTCGGTTTTCTAAAGGTCCGGTGTATGTTTGTTGTATCTAAGCAAATAAAAGTAATTAAAAGCAAAATAAATTGTAGAGAATAATCAATGGAGAGAGATATTGGTCAAGGAATTCATCTTCAATCTTAGACATGTGTTTGCATATATGAATAGAATTACGATTTAATCTCTTGTGTTATCAAAAGCCTAGAGAATCAAGAAAGCAAGATAATCTATTAATTTCTCAAGTTCATCAACACACACATTGAAATTTCACATGTGAATTCTACCTAAAGAATAACCTAACGCCTTGCGCTAATCAAGTTCAATTCCTAGGAGCATTAAGTTTCGTAAATAAATTAATCAATGCAATTGTCATGGTTGCATAAAAACAATTCGGACAATGGTCAAACTCTACATATGATTACGAGAGTGTATCACTACAAACCGTAAACATATCATGCTACTTGTATTCAAGGTTATCGCTTGATGAAAAACCCTAAAATAGCTATGGATTAAGATGCAAGTTCAATTAATTGGCCACTTAACTAATCAAACACCATAATCCTATCACAATACTTCAATCATGTGATCATAGAAACCGCAGAGAATTGAACGATAAACAAGAGAGAAAACTAATACATAAAGCAAAACACAAGTTTTAGAAATCGGACTACATCCTTAACCAATAATAGAGAATTTAGCTACTCATAGCTATGGAGTTCATCACCAAAAATATCAAAGGAATAAAGAAGAAGATGAACAAAAGCAAACCCTAGTTGTGTAACCAAAAACGCTCTCCAAAGTTCCAAGGAAAAGATATGAGATAAGATTCCAAAAGTTATAGAATTCCTCTTTTTATAGCCTTTTTCTCCTTCCAAAACTAGGTTTTGTCTTCAAAGTCCATTAGATGCAAATCCACCAAGCCCACGAGAGAGAGAAACCCATCTAGAAAATATGACCCAAAAATCGTCGTCAGCCGAAAAATCGGGATTGTGGGTGGAAATCGGCTTAAAAAGTGGTCGGAATCGGCTCCTGGTGACTGCAAAGTCCGCCGGCCAATGGCCAACGGGTCGGACGGTCGAACCGAGTTGACTCGGGTCAACTCGGTCAAACTCCAGCGAAGTCACTCGAATCAACCCGACTTAGTTGACATGAATTAGTCCAGCCAAGCCATTTGCATCGCCATAGCAAGACACCAAGATGGTCAGAAGTGCGGTAATTCATCCACAAATGCAATAGGTCAGTTTCATGCTTTTGCAACACCATTAAACTGCCAATTCCATAACAACTAGCTCACAGCCTTGTACACTCTCCACTGCAGCAATTCCAGCTCTTAAACCTTCACCTAGGTCTGCTATTCCATTCAATCCAAATCAAGACAACTTCATAAGTCGTCTCGGTGGTGTTTCACTCCACAACACAAGATGTGCCATAGTTCCAGTCATTGACACACACAGCACCACTTCACCACCACATACACACCACTGCCAGAGCCACACTCCACCTGTAATGTCTTTTCATTCTTTGCATCAACCTTCACTGCCATTTCACTCTCCTTATAATACCACCGCTACATGGCGGTTAAGTCTAACATTCATCTCACTTAGCACCAGACTTGAGTCCTGCCTCCAGTGTTCATCATCTCCATCCCAGGCCATGAACTGCAACACTACACTCTGCCACATCCAAGCTGCAACTCCATTGGAATTCCCAGCACAATCCCAGGCCAAATGCAAGGCCTGTAATTCATTCAAACCATCAGCCTTAACACCATGGCACAACCGACCCTTGCGGCCGCTTATGCCCCGTAACTCGCCCGCAATCACATTCCCTTGCCATAGCTGCCACATGCCTTTTCTATTCTCTCCACCGGGCCAGACAACACAAATCATCACAACTTCCTTCACCAGCAGAACCATTCTCATAACCAGCTGCAACTTGCAGCTCATTACACACCAGACCAAGCATCCCTTAAGCATCACTGCCTGTGACTTAGTAATGTCACATCTCCAACAACTTCACTAGTAGTATCTCCATGTACTCACACAAAAACACTTCGTGCCTGACCTTAACCTTCACCTCGCAATTTCAACTCGCCCGTATCACCCACACAACAATTTGCTTCACTCGCCTAGCTACCAATCATTGTAGCTCTACCCGAGCTTACTTCGCAATTCCAGTCAAACAACAAGAACAACATCACCCAATAACCAAGACAGGACTCCGCAATTACACACTGGCAATGAAATAAAGCCTGAGCTGCTTCTCTTCTCTTCATAAGTTCAGCTGCACTTGGACTCCTTGTGCAAACTCTCCACAAAGATGACCTTCTTGTTCAACCTCATCTCAAACTCAACCATTCACAAGACTCACAAAGACAACTCAAACTCCACAGCCAAACCACCCCGTGACCTCACAATCCTAACTCACCAAGTGGCCAATTGCACCACCAGTTACCCTTTCCATCACTGCATATATACCAGCTCCACAAGTTCACCAACAGACTCTGTCAAGTCTTGCCTACAGCTCACTGCAATACACATTTCCATCAAGGCAACAGCACCAGCCATCCACAACCATCTAAATTCCTCAACCTGCATCTCAAACCTTGAGCCCTGAGTCTTGCTATCATTGTCTGACTCTCTTCACATGTGAGTGACCATGGTAATCTCAACAGAATCTCACCTCAAAGCTACCACCGTAAGCACCCCATTTGTGACAGAGCACCTCCCTGAACTCAGCCATTTCCATCACTCAATCACATTATATTCCACCATTGCCTTCCCTGCTCTACCACATCCTTTCAATCTTACCACCTGAGGTACCCATTCCCGTAACAGCTCAGATCACCTGAATCACTAACCACCATCAACTTCCCCATC
>JAJJWW010018551.1:0-71504 GCA_023531295.1 Papaver armeniacum
CTTATTTGAGTTTTCTAGTTATATTTGAGTGTAAAAATCTTCGCAAGTACGAGAGAGCTTGACGTCTTTCTTACCACTTTACTACAACTTGTTAATATCACATCATGCTGCTACTCAAATCATGCATCAATACCCAAATGCAAATCTGAAATTCTTCTTAGCCAATTTTCCCTTTAGCTTGAATTTCGCCTTGAATCATTTACGCCTAAGTGTACGCACGGAATGATTCTTCTTCTGTTGATCACTTATGATCATTGCCATCGTCTCATGCTTTCCGACTTTGCCTTATTATCATACTCAAAATGATAAGGACTTATAAACGACTTGGCCTCGTTTTCAATCAATTTTGCTGGCAACCCACCTTTGAATTGTTATTCTCCGTGATCCTCATCAAGCACGTCACAAAGTAAATAGGGGTTATCTTACATAAGGCACCCGCATTCCATACTTCATGCCTTGCCAAACTATGATTATGCAAATATCATTCAAGAACTCATTTCTATGAATGTAGCCATCAAGTATAAGCTCTATACTTATGCCATTTTGCATACTCGTACTCGTGACAAGTTTTCTTTGCTCAACTTCCATACAGCAAAACTATTGACACTATGGGAAAAACATCGATTAACTACCAAACGATTTGTAAAACAATATAAGGCGACGTTTATCTATAGGTTGCACAAGGGGGGTTGTAGAAAGTCTTCAATTCTTTGCAACTCATTAATAATAAATGAGACAGTTTGTCGTTCCATTTGCTCTAACGCTTTTTCGATTGTGAATGTCTTGAAATTTCTCTTAATGCCTAACACAACTCATACCTGGGTTGTGAAAATAACTCATACACTACACTTGTTGGGGTTGTAGAAATTATTTGACAACTACGGTTAGAGTTGTATGTCAGATTCTTTGACAACAATGGTTTGAGTTGTATACTTCACTTATTTGACAACTTTGATTTGAGTTATAAGTCATTTAGTTGACAACAATGGTTAGAGTTGTATGTCATCTCTTTGACAACTTTGGTTTGAGTTGTATGTCATTTTTGACAACCTTAAATCGCAATTGTGGTTATTTTCCATTTGTGAAAAAAAAAATGAAATTGGTCACAAGATTCAAAATATACAAACATTCAATTCAAATGTAAACCATTAAAATCATAAAATGACACAGCATTCAAACACTTGATTCATCAACAACAAAACTATAATACATTCATCAACAATTTACAATGTAATCATTCACCAAATACACTAGATTCTTTTCAATGTTGTTAATCACCACATATATTCTCATAATGCTTTCAAAGAGTTTCATCTCCATACTTGGAGCTTTCGGGCATGAGTCAAAAATTTGTTCAAGCGCTCCGATCTGAATGTACAAGAAGCGCGCCATCATAAATAATATCATGCTGCTGAAGCCAGGATATCTGCAATATGATAAGTGAGGATTATTACATTGGGCATCTTGTAACCAAAACACCTAGAAAGTTATGGAAAAAATCATGACCCAAGATAGACCTAAAAACCGAGGATGGTGTGACTTTTACCATCACTATTGAGAGCAGACTTGTACAAGATGTACTAGACAGATCTTCAGATGATAGGTTAAAAATAATGAAACGAGTTCATAGGCCTATCTTGGTTCATGATCTAGAGCCTCAGTTTATCATTCTCATGAACGTCAACCATTTAATAATCTCACTACGGGATGAACTATAAAAAATGCAGACAACTCCATTCTATTAACCGACTAGAAATATTCATCTCATAAAGCGACAAAGATGAAGTCTGCTCAAGAATCAGTAATGCCCACTTCTTTGCCCAAGATTGTTATTAACCGCGAAGCACTTCGGCGACTAATGTGATTTCTACTTCCATATTGCTATCATCCTCAGAATCGTCTCCAAAATTTGAAAATATCTTGGTATCATTTCATATACTTAAATGAAAAAAAAACCAATTGTCAAACATAAGATCGAAATAATCAATAAGTACCATATTTGATTTCCACAACAAGATATGAGTCCAGATTACCTTGATGTAGTTGCTTTTGAGGCGAAGAAATTTACATTCCATGCGTGAGACATTTCTGCCATTCACCACCCAAATATTTACTTCTTTTTAGATGATTTCATAGGAGTTTCTTGTACATTTGCACGTTCCTTCAAAGCATCTCTCTGTGCGGTGCAAGCATTGTTGTTAGGATTGAAAAGTAAACTTATTCAAAAGCCTTGAGGGAAGCTTTCAAGTCTTTTCAAATTGATTGATTCCCTTCTCGAGCTTCTCATCACGGATGTAGCTAACACCAAGGGCATTGTGAACTACAAGGAATAAAGGTTTAGACACATCAATGTATAGTTCGGAATGACAGTAAAACAAGAAAAAAACGTAAAAGGAGTGGCTTCGGAGGTACTTTGTGATGTATTTGTTTAGACACATCCATGTAAGCTCACCCATTAACATAGGCTGATGGATGGATGGATATACTATTCACGTGATAATGGGTTGTGTTTTGTAAGCTCTATCAACCACTTACGTGATTAGTGCATACATTTCACACAAAGCAGTGTAATCTTTGACACATCATTCTTCATTTGATGCTCCAGTTCATAATCATACATTTTATTCTTAACTCTTTTTCACGGTTCTTATGCGAATTCCTGTGTGCCACCTAACACGGCTCTTCAAGCTCAAATTAGGGATATAACTTGGAAATGACTTATCCTCTCCTCCTAACAAAACCCCGCCAAACTCGGGAACAATTACGGTGTAAAGAAACATTTCTCCCGGTTTCGTCCTCTATAGACACTGCACTAGAAAAGTTTAACCAATTCATGTGACCAATTTGGAATCTGCAATGCTAAAACTTTTCTTTCCAAGTAAAATCACAATCTAATCATTAGACCCATTAGCGTCTTTAAATTCCACATACATATGTTTGGCTAAGTATTATGCAAAAAGCAAATTCTTCCAATTCAAAATAAAATTATTTGAGAAATAATCACCTTCGGTACCAGCGGCTTTTTAGTCCTCAATTTAACCATCTCACTTGCAAAGAAAGCTGCACAGCATCCCTTGCCTACAATTACACAAAAATCAATCAATCAATCAAAACATGTAAAAAAATTTCCCAAAATAGAAATTACAAAATGAATAAACAATTCAAACATGTAAAAAAAAAAAATGCAAAATCAATAAACAATAAACAATCAAAAACCAGTAAACAATCAGAATCACAACCTTTGATGCGTCAAATCGGTCCGGCCATCTTTCTCTTGCTTCATTAACAGGAAAATGTTCACCAATTAACTTGCAATCATAATTTTCTTTCCGTTTCTTATACTTTAAAATCTTCCTTTGCAGATTCTCCACGGGGACTGCAGCATCTTTCTCCATTTCTTCTTCCTCATCCACAACTTCCTCGGGGTCTTCAATATGTAGATCTGAAACCACACAACTTCATCATAATAACCACCAACATCAGATATTGATTTCTCATCAGTTCAATCTTCTCAAACCCCTAAAATCTAGTGAACCCATCTCTGTAGAAGTTACGGTTTAGGGGATGAGTTCAAGATGAAGTAAAATAGAGAAATCAACGATGAAATTAAGGGTTTCTACTTGAACTAAAACTAGGGTTTGTGAGGATTCAGTATGAAATTGAAAAGATAATCAAGGATTTGGGAAATCGGTGAATTAGGGTTTGTTGGAAGAAACAAGGGTTTCAAAATCTAGCTACACCCGTTCATGGTGAACCTTGAAACCCAAACATTATATTAGAAAACTGAAGAACAAATTATAGTTTTACTTGAAATTTTGTTGAAAAAAATTGGTTGATTTCATTTAAGTGAGGTTTTTTTTTCTAAGGGATGGAAAGATGAGAGGCGATAGAAAGAGACATTGAGTGAAGGTAAGTGAGAGAAAAAAAAAATTTATGTAAAAGAATTTTAACGGATAAGATGTGGTAGGATGTGGTCATACGGATTATCAAAAATTTATGGACGGTATAGATTTAACTTAAGAGTGTCATACGGATCAAGGTAAGTGTGCTTTCTTTGTGTTAATACGAAATCATGTTTTCGGTTTAATTATCAATCTTGACATGAAAAAAAATCCAAAAAAATATTAATAAATTTAGGACTTTGTTATCGACACTTGATATAAAAAATCCAAAAAATGTATAGAAATGAATCAGGAAATTGATAATTGGTGTGTTTCTTTTTATGCTTTCTCTTGTGTTTTTGCATAACCTATCCGGTGAGTGGACTACTATAAGTCGGAAACTTGTAAAGAACGATGAATCAATCCATTTAAGACTAAGATTCCTTGAATATTCTATGAAACCCAAACAAACCATATTACGGCATATTATATGCATAACTTTGCTCCGAGATCGAAACTTGGCCGTGAGTGGACTACTATAAGTCGGAAACTTCGTAAAGAACGATGAATCCATCCATTTACGAGATAAGATTCCTTGAATATTCCCTGAAACCTTAAACAAACCATATTCGGCATATTATATGCACCGGCTCGAGATCGAAACTTGGCCGTGAGTGGACTATTATAAGTCGGAAACTTCGTAAGAACGATGAATCCATCCATTTGAGATAAGATTCCTTCGGAATATTCCTGAAACCAAACAAACCCTATTACGGCATGTTGTATGCAAACCCCGGCTCCAAGATCAGAAACCTATCCATTGAATGGACTATAAGTCGGAAACTTCGTAAGAACGATGAATCCATCCATTTACAGATAAGATTCCTTCGGAATATTCCAGAAGCAACAAACAAACCCTATTCCACACATTGTATACAAACCCACAGCTCCCGAGATCAAAAACCTATCAGTGAGTGGACTACTATAAGTCGGAAACGTAAGAACGATGAATCAATCCATTATACTAAGATTCCTTCGGAATATTCACAGAAACCATAAACAAACCATATTCCCAGCATATTATATGCATAACGCTGAGATCGAAACTTAGCTAGTGAGTGGACTACTATAAATTCGAAAACTTCGTAAGAACGATGAATCCATCCATTTACGGATAAGATTCCTTGAAATATTCCTAAAACCTTAAACAAACCTATTACGGCATATTGTATACAAACCCCGGCTCCGAGATCGAAACATATCCGTGAGTGGACTACTATAAGTCGGAAACATTAAGAACGATGAATCAATCCATTTCTGACTAAGATTCCTTGGAATATTCTGAAAGAATAAAAACAAAACCATATTCGTCATATTATATGCATAACACAGCTCTGAGATCGAAACTTGGTAATTGGTGGACTACTTAAAGCGGAAAACCGTAAGAACGATGAATCCATCCATTTACTGAATAAGATTCCTTCGGAATATTCTCTAAAACCTTAAACAAACCTTATTCTGCATATTGTATGCAAACCTTTACTAGAGATCTAAACCTATAAAGTGAGTGGACTCATAAGTCGTAAACTTCGTAAACGATTGAATCATGCATTTACGAGATAAATTCCTTCGGAATATTCTGAAACCTTAAACAAACCCTATTACGGCATGTGTATGCAAACCCAGCTCAAGATTGAAACCTATCCGTGAATGGACTACGCAAAGTCAGGCTTCGTAAGAACGATGAATCCATCCATTTCTGAGATAAGATTCTTCGAATATTCTGAAACCTTAAACAAACCCTAATTCTGGCATTATTTACAAACCACAGCTCCAGGATGAAACCTATCCGTGAAGTGGACTACTATAGAGTCGGAAACCGTAGAACGATGAATCAATCCATTTGACTAAGATTCCTAAGACATTCACGAAACCTTAAACAAACCATATTACGGCATATTATATGCATAACCTGCTCTGAGATCAAAACTTGACCGTGGTGGACTACTATAAGTCGAAAACTTCCCGTAAGAACGATGAATCCATCCAATTGAGATAAGATTCCTTGAATATTCCCAAAACCTTAAACAAACCACAATGCAGCATATTGTGTATGGCAAACACGGCTCAGGATAAAACATATCCGTAGGAGTGGACTACTATAAGTCGGAAACTTCGTAAGAACGATGAATCAATCCATTTAGCTAAGATTCCTTCGGAATATTCCTAAAACCTTATCAAACCAATACATCATATTATATGGCATAACACAGCTACGAGATCGAAACTTGGCCGTGAGTGGACTACTATAAGTCGGAAACTTCGTAAGAAACGATGAATCCATCCATTTACAGATAAGATTCCTTGAATATTCCCTAAAACCTTTAAACAAACCTATTACGGCATATTATCACAAACCTCGGCTCAGAGATCGAAACCTATCGGAGGTGGACTAATATAAAGTCGTAAACTTCGTAAGGTGATGAATCAATCCATTTACAGCTAACATTCCTTGAATATTCCTCAAACCTTAAAGCAAACCCTATTCTGGCATATATATGCATAACCTGGCTACGAGATCGAAACCTGGCCGTGAGTGGACTACTATAAGTGGAAACTCAAGAACGATGGCTCATCCATTTACATGTAGATTCCTTGAGAATATTCTAGAAACCTTAAACAAACCCTATTACGGCATATTTTATGCATACCTAGCTCGAGATCGAAACCTGGCCGTGAGTGGACTACTATAAGTCGGAAAACTTCTCAAGAACGATGAATCATCCATTTCTGAGATAAGATTCCTTCGGAATATTCCACCGAAACCTTAAACCAACCCTATTCTAGCATATTGTATGCAAACCCTGGCTCACGAGATCGAAACCCTAGCCGTGAGTGGACTATAAGTGGGAAACTTCGTGTAAGAACGATGAATCCATCCATTCAGGGTAAAATTCCTTGAATATTCTCAGAAACCTTAAAGAAACCAAATTAAGCATATCGTATCATACCTTGGCTCCGGAGATCGAAACTTGGTAGGAGAGTGGACTATTATAAGTCGGAAACTTGGTAAGAACGATGAATCCATCCATTTACAGGTAAGATTCCTTGAATATTCTGAAACATTAAACAAACCATATTCTAGCATATTGTATGCAAACCTTGGCCTCTGAAGATCGTAACCGGCCGTGGTGGACTACTATAAGTCGGAAACGCCGTAATCGATGAATCCATCACATTTATAGGTAAGATTCCTTGAATATTCCCGAAATATTAAACAAACCATATTCTAGCATATTGTATGCAAACCTAGCTAGAGATCCAACCGCGGCCATAAGTGGACTACTATAATTCGAAAACTCGTAATGAACGATGAATCCATCCATTTACAGGTAAGATTCCTTGATATGAAATAAAATTTAGTCGAGTTTATACCTCTCAAACTCTAATAAAAGGTTGTCAATAGTGATGACAATTTTTTAGCATAAGTGAAGTTTTTACAGTGAATAAAATTTAGCGAAGTGAGAAAATTTAGCGAAGTTGGATTTTTTTGCAAAAGTGATAAAAATTTAGAAGAAGTTTTTATACCTCTATGACGACTCTTAAGGGGTTGTAGAAGGTGTATTTATCTTTCTATAAAAGTAAATGTAAATATAGCGGAGACATGTAAATGTGGAAGGGTGGTTAGAATCAAGTCTTAGACGGGAGGAGGTTTTAGAGTTCGATTCATTAGCCTCATTTTCAATGTCAATTTTTCATTTTACAACCCTTGTAAAGTTGTGAATATTGATCATAAAAAAAGCACAAAAATGACAATGTTGAGAAGCAGGAAGCATGGTTGATGACATGCTAACACACATTAGGCGTGGGTTCGAATCTCTCAAAAATTTTCAATTTTTTTTATCTTCAACAACTCTTATGCGTGTTGTTATACTGATTATTCACTACCTTTAAGATATGAGTTGTAAATTATAAAGGTGGTCACTTCCCTCTGCAACCCTTTTCACACAACAAGTTGTGGTTACGATTCTCGTCACTACTCTTGGGAACTCATTGGTCCTAAGAGTTGTTCTCTTTACTTTGACAACTTTTGTTTGGAAAGGTTGTAAAACATGCCACCTTTTACAACTTTTAATTTACGAGTTGTTAATCCTACGGGTTGTAATTCTATTTTTCCCGTAGTGTGAGTCGCACATCCCATTTACAAAACTGTGACTAACTATCTCTTGGACATAACATTAGCTAACCCTTTAGCTGTCCATACGCTATGACTTCAAAGCCAATATCTCTCCAAATACTTCTTTGAACTGCAGTGCTAATTGCCTGGAAAGTGTGTATCTTTCTCTAAGGCCATGAGTTCTACCCAACTCATGCTTGTTGACAGAATGATTTCTAACTTGTTGTATTGCTTGCAATCAAGGCCCATATCGTCGTGCCATTTTGCAATCTCCCAACCAGCAACATCACTTCTACATCAACTAGGACCCCTGTCCTATGCTTTGCTTATTATCTTTCAACTTGTCTTGTCATTGCATACGTTAGGCTAAGTATGTTACTCGCAGCATCTCCCCATGAACTAGCTTTACTTCGTAAATAAAGAGGCAATACTTTATAAACGAAAACACCTTCATTCATTACTGATCTTACATGACAATACCATGTACCATTACATGATTGATCCTCTTGATCACTTTTGGAAAGCTAAAACTTCATTAACAAAGCAACTTGCTTAAACCAAAGCAAAGTATATACAAACTTGAAGACTCAAATAAAAGTCTGTACAACCAAACTCTACACATGAGTTTGCAACATAAAACAACTCTGCTACATAAAACAAGGCCAAAAACACTGTTTTGGCATTCAAAGTGTTGTCAATGGAGACAGCAACACTTTTACTTGTTTTTAGCTTAGTTTCTCTTGTCGAAGTTAGCGACCACTTCGATTACGAGGTCTCTTCCTTGAACCTTCACTGCCTCACGAGTCTTTCTAGAATGATTCCCATAATCATCCCCAACTGATACATTGAGTTGCGCCTTGAGTGGACAGCTTCTAGCGAAGTGTAAACCTCAAATGAAACATCCCCTATACTTAATGGATGAAGGGAGTAGTTCTCTTCCCTTAGGTTCATGCATGGGCCATCTGCCAATGATTTTTCCTTTCCTTTGACTTTTCCTTCGCGCACTTTGCACATCTTCGTCGTTGTGCTATTGGCAAGCTCTCTACACGTCTGCATAGCCATCTGGATGCTATGCACTTTACGCTTCTTAAGTTAAAGACAATCACACTTGAACTTGCGCCGACCTGTAAATTGAACATCTGATCTTCTTCACTCATGCCACACGTCTCTTGCACAAAGAAGTTTTGAACATATAGGCCTGTGGGTGTACTTGTCATTTTTAGCCTACGCAAACTTTTCTTTGCATACCAAGCACCATTGCTTGGCGTAACCGACATCTGGTCCATCTTTCATGTCATTCCATGACATAGATTGGCATAACCAGCGGCTTCATCTTCTTGCAAAGATAGTTCTCCACCAAACCTTCGCATCACCACCAAGGTAATTACCTGCGAGAGTTACTTTTTGTTCTTCCCCAGTTCCATTCGCCTCAAAGTATGCCTCAACGACATACAAGAAATTCTCAATTTCTCTAGCATTTCTGGAACCTGCGTAAATTCTTGGCTCGGAGACTCGAGTAGAGCTTTCTACATGCATGTTTGCCCCTACAAACTTGCCGTTAATGATTAACCCGCGAATGCTTGCCACTTCCTCTGACACTTGCTTCCCATGGCTTGTTAGTATGGTCTTTATGTCACTGAATTGCACCTTCAATTCAGTCACTTCAGCATTGGTTTCACAATTAAAAAGGGTTGCATCAGACACCTTGTATTCTACAGCACTTACCCTTCCATCGAATTCTTTAAACCAATCTGATGTTATTCCTTCAAGTAGGTCTAGCCTGCCTTTATCTTCAGAAACAAGAGGGATATCAATGCCATCTGCACTGAAATCAATGGTTATATCACCAAGATCACTATACTCCTCAAGTTGATCAAACGAACCCGGTAGTTCTTCGTCAATCATCATGCCATTAGAACTCATTTCTAATGAAATACTCTGAAAATAATGCGCCACTTACTTGCTCACTGGAAAATAGCTTTAGAGAGAAAGAAGTACTAGTGTATTATCCAACAAATACACTCGAACTATGTATCAAACACAGCTCTGATACCCAAAACGTCACACCTCCAAATGCCTCGAAGCAATTTTTCTCGGAAGTGTAACCCGACAAAGACAAGAGGTTACGTGGAATAGCTTCACCTAATTGCACTTGACTTTATAAGTTTGCACCTATGCAAACAACCAACACATCAAAGTCAATCAGCCAGGTCTTTACAAATTCTTCTTTCACTTCTCAAAACTCATCAAATGCACCCCATAATACATTCAATTCTTTGCCATACTTTGCCAACAACAAATCAGCCAACCAATAACACTTAGAACATGACACAATCAACTCTTTTATTGCATCAAAGAGAATAAATACAAAACTTGCCCACTTGGGGACTTACACATACTTGTTTGCCTTCAAACCAAGCCTTAGTCTTATAAAAACTCTCCCATTCTCTCACATATGCAAACCTCACTCTCACATATGTTCTCTATGCAAGCCTGACGAATTTTCCCCTCCTTATGACTATTTATACAACAGCTTTACTTGGCCAAACCGTGCATAACCGTTACACACGCATGGGACAGCCATCTGTCCCATAAAGCAGTTCTGCCAACCGCCAATAACTGTGCTAACTGGCCAGTTCCTCTCCAACTCGCGCCAATCATCCCACACTTGTCCCTTAGCAGTTAGAACTCTTCTCCCACACTTATAAACTCATTTATAACCGCTCCTCTTCATCACGCATCATTGGCATGCTTGTGAAGCTCATAATTAACTTGCAACCGCTATTTGAGTCTGACATTGCGCCACTCATTTTGGCATATTGATTAACGCCTTGCGCCAATGTTCGACCCTCTTGGCCTTGCATGCTTATCAATCTAAACTTATGCACGGACATTCCCGAAGCTTCAAACATCAATTTTTGACTCCTTAAGCTCACTCTAGTTGCTCATGCGCCATATTTGTTTCACTTCGCCAATTAGCTTGACAACAAAGAATACAACTCTTGCATTACCAACTTGTTTGCATTATTCAAGCTTTGGCCAACCTTGAATATATGCCATAGACCAACTCTTAGTCTATTCTTCACTCTTGCATCCTCCTTGAGCTTGGGCCAACTGAATTCCATGGATATGCATCGATGCCAACATCGCATGTTGCATCTGTCACTTTTGCTATGTCTTTCCTTTCCTTGATGAAGCTTCATTGTGTCCTTAATAAGCTTCATCACTTAGCCAAATGCGTTTACAATGTAATCGAACTTGCACTACATTGGCCTTTGTGGGCTCATGCCATTCTTGGCATTTTCAGGTCTATACTGATAATACCGCTATTATGGTTTATGCGTTGCACTATTATAGCTTCCCATTCTTGCTATTATGGCTTCGCATTGCACCATCACGGTGGAATTCTTACTTGGCCTGCAACTCACAGTAACGCGTAATCATTGTCGTCACTTGCAAAGACCGTTTAGTACCCATGCGGTGATATCAAGAGTGCATAAACACCGAGAATCTCCCTAATGAGAAATAAGCTTTTCAGGCTGCTGCCACATGAAGATCTTCAACATTCAGTCATTCTCGTGTTGCTGAAAAACATGACCTCTAGGAAACCATGTTCCCTGCCGGGATCACTGATAACCTCTCTCTTCATAGCATCAAGAACCATGCACGACTGGCATATTCAAGTGTACAGTGTTCTAAGATGCCATGGTTTGTTTATAGGGTATGATTGGGATGGGTAGCTCGGAAAAGCTAGTAGTTGTTGAAACTTTGTGAAAGTGTTTTCATTCATGTACCTGTGGGAAATTGTAAAAGGATTTTATGGATTTCTTGGGAAATAACAAATTATATTCTCATTCTGATTTTAAGGGAGAATTTATATTTATTTTTATCTCTGTGCATAAATCACAATTGCAGCGCACTTAATATCTAAGAATGTATCAAGCTTCTACCTACTCCCTCCGTTTCCAAATAATAGGCTTGTTCGTGTGTAAATTTGCACACAAACAGCTTATTTTTTAAAAACAGAGGGAGTACGAATTTATCAGGGATGTGTGTGTTAAGTTAGTATAAACTATAGCGGCGAAAAATTCATCATCCTAGAAAATTCAGCTTCTTGATTTCTGGTTCCAAGTAGATTCCAGTTGTTGTAAATTTGATTTGGAGAAAGAGCCGTTTTTTTGGGGACCATGGTTTTATTTTGGGTAAGACATTAGAAGTAATTCTAGGTCACCCCTTATCTAAATATATAGATTAATACCAAAATTACCCTCTTGATTATTTTTGTATAATGATTAGTTAGCGTGATTAATCTTTGATTAAGGTTAAATTAATAGATTTTTTTTTTAAAGAACTAGAATTATTGAGTGACTAAAGTGATAGAAGAAGAAGAAGATGGAGAAAAAAATTATTTTGAGATGGGTGAATATGGAGAAAAAACTTCCTCTGATGCAAAGTATGCTTGTAACTTAGTGAATGTTCTATAAACGCCTAAAATATCTTGAAAATCAAAATTGTAACAAAAAAAATTTCAACAGGTAAACAAAGTTCAGTTTATTATATGAAGAACATGTAACCGAACTTTCTACAAGCATGATTCGATTAATAAATCCAAAATCATGGCAAAGCAACCAGGAGCTTTAATGGAGTTTTTTGTTTGTTCGGCTAGCTGATGAAAAATCAAATGTAACCGAACTATTATGCTTGAGTTTACAGAGTTTTGTTCGGTTCATCCGACTAGACCACGTTGTAACCGAACTTTAAACAACGAAATCCATTAAGTTCGCGAGAATTTTGTTTTTGCGACAAATCGAACTCAACATTTGGTTATATAGAGAAGAGTTCATTTTGAAATTATTTTATGCGAGTTAACTCGAACTCATTTACAGAGGTATGTTCGGTTGGTTCGCAAACTTCAACGACAAGTTCCCAACCCAATCGCTGAGGTTAAAAGTAACCAAGTGTTAGAAGTTGGTTGGTTCGCAAACTTCAACATATTTTACGAATCAACCGAAAGTATATGCTTATCAAACGTTTGGTTAAAGTAAAAACTTAACAATTTTTGCGATCCAACCGACCGCACTTGCAAATGCATGTATGGAATTAGCCCATAGTTCGGTTAAAATTATTTTGCGAATCAACCAACCACGAGTTCGGCCCGTAAAAATTAATTCGCAATAACAAGAACTTTGCGCATAAACCGAATGTTTTTATGCAACCGAACTAAAAGTTCAAGTGAGACTTTTTTTGCGACATAACCGAACATGTCTCTGACAAAAAAAAAAAAACTCCATTAAATCTCTCTGCAACTTCCATTTTCAGCTCATTTTGATGATTACTTCTCATTTTTTCAACCAAAATCGAATGACAAGTAATGAGTTTATGAGAATATCTTTGTTAATGATTTAAATTAAGCTATATATATATATATAGAGGTGGTGGTGGTTGGTGGTGGTGGTAATTGGAGGTGGTGGTGGTAATCGGTAGTTCGTGGTGGTGATAATCGGAGGAGGTGGTGGTGGTAATCGGTGGTTGGTGGTGGTGATAATCGGAGGTGGTGGTGGTAATCGGCGGTGGTGGGCGGTGGTGGTGGGAGGAGGTGGTGGTTATATATATATGGTTATTAGGTTGGTTTTAAATTAAATTAGGTAAAGGGTAGGTTAGTCATTTCCACATTTTAAGACACCTTATAACTATAGGGAATGTGGCCTAATAAGACCATGGTCCCCTCAAAAAAACCATGGTCCCCAAAAAATGATTCCGGAGAAAATGTATCTCCATTGTCTTGTCTGTGATTCCTTGTCCCATTTCTAGATCCAAGCCTGAACAGCCCATTAGCGTTTGGTTTCAAAGTCTAGGCCCAAAATAAAGTTGTCGCCGAAACTCATTTTTCTCTAAAATTGCTAGAGATTTTACAGAAGACCATGCAATTGCAAACCTTGTCCCAAGATTGCTCTCTTGACCCGAAAATGTTACCGCTATCCATATGCTGCCGCTGTAACGCAAAAAAGTCGAATTTGAATTCTGTTTGTTAGAAATTTTGTGGGATATGCAAATTCTGGAGCGAAGACAAGAACCACCGACCTCAGCTTGCACTGATTTGAGGCCGACGCCCAAAGAAATATGGTCAATTTTATTTCGTCGGCCTTCTTCTTTCTACCTTTAAATGCAATTTAGAACTTTTTTGCATCTCTGCATTAGAAAATGGTTCAAAACCGACAAAGAAAGAGGAAAGTACTTGTTCGAGGTCTGGTAGCACTGTTTTCATCACCCACACAGCAAGATCAGCAGAAACTGTCTTGGATCCGTCTGAGTCAGTGGAGAACTATGACAAAAATTCAGGCTAATGCATTTAAGTAATTTTCATAACTAGGAATTCTGAAGAAAAAAAAAATTAAAAGTTGTAATGGAAAACCGGCCGGTGCTATAGCCTATAGTCATGGTTAGACTAGCACTCTACAAACAAAACAGGGAAACCTTTCATAAGCCACAAAAGTAAACAAGTTCCAAGAATATCAAGAGACTAAATGGAAGCCAGCATGGAAAAGATCAGTGCAGAAATAAAGCAGCAAATAGTAAAGGTAAGGCAGAAATTATAATCAGAAATTCAGGACCAAGGATAAAGAGACAACGAGCAATAAACTATAAGCAGAACTAAGGATTATATTCTTAGGTTATGGCAATCAGGGATTCAAACAAGCTTTGCAAATTCCATTGTTCCAAAAAGATTGCAGCATATGGAGAGAAAACACTGACTAAGCAGTACACCGAGTATGCACACAAGAGCCCACTGAGTTAGCAGAGTGAATTAGGCACCAAAGCCGGCGAGAAAGCAGAAATAAGCAAAATATCAACTAGAAAAGGTACTAACCACAATCAAATGGCCCGAGAAGGGGGAAAAATTAACTAGTTTACTACACCAGAGGAGTGAAAAAAAAATCCTAGTCAGAAATGAAGGCTTACAGCAACTGTGCAAGAATGAGGGCTACTAATTTTTGGAGATTTAAAAACAGAACCTAGTCACAAACAACACCGTTTCCTGAAAAAGGTTGCAACCTCTAACATAGATCAATAAAAAGTTTGATAGATTAGAAACCTTTTCAAAATTAAACAGACTACCAAGACATACAAGAGCTCTCAGACATACCCACCCACGCCAAGCAACAAAAGACGAGAAGACACACCAATTCCTAACTAACCATTTAGATCCAACACAGTAGCAGTCAAAATCGCCCCGGGCCCTCTAAATCAGTGTTGTCATCCATCAGTTCCATCAGATCATTTCCACTTGATTTAATCTTCACCCCAAGTGGTCCTACAATTTACTCTCTATCAAACAAAATCGCCATGAAATCGCCAATTCTCAGTCTCACAGCAAACAAAAACAGCATGTTTCAAAAGAATAGCAGATATATACCATTTCAGACTGAAATTCACGTAATTGGGTCGTTCTGTATCAAAATGTAATCATACCACACAAGCAGAATGCTTATAAACATATCTATCCACAGATGCTCCAGTTTCTAGCAAATAAAACAGCAAAAAGTAGACATGAACATTTGGCCTGTGCTCAAGTACTAGCATCTTTGAGATTTAAGGTGAATCGAGAAACACAAAGTTATCTGACAAAACTATGGATCTGAATCGAGAAACTGACCCAGCATAACACCCAAAAACCAATTAAATAGAATAAAAACTATACTTTACCAAACAGTGGGTCGGATCCAGAAATGTTCCACAGCAGACTTAAGGTTGCAGTGCCCACCAATCTTCTAGATGATAAATATGCTACTGAAGCAAAAGCCAACAAAAGTAAAGTGAAATCAGCTGTTTCTACAGCTCTGGTGAAGGAAACGAGTGGAGATATATAACATGAATTCAGACTAATCCATCATTTCATTACTAAGAATTCGGAAGAACGAACAAAAACGAAAATTTCAAGCATTAATCATGGTCTTTCATGCTACAACTGTATCAAAAAACAATTACAACTGCAAACAGCCACTTTTAAGTTCTGACTTCTGACCATGTTCGCCTTCCATATACTCGGGCCTTGAGATATAATGCTCAGCCACTTCTAGCACCATCAATTACTGCACATTTCATAGCTGTGGAGAAACAAACTTGTAATGCGCACCTTAAGCCTTAGTTTTCACCTGAAGAAGCATATCCTCAAGTTCTGCTTTCGACTTCCTCTGAAGACCAGCTTTAACAACCTTCTTATCAAGTTCTGCTTTCTCTGACACCAGACTGTCACGTTCTTTTATAAGGTCAGCGATTATACCACAATAATGACCTTTTGTTTTGCCATCTACTGGAATAGTCAAGTTAACCTTCTTATTTTCAATCTCAGACTTAAACCATTCGATAATTTCCTCAAGTTGAAAACTCCTTAGAGCTTCTTTTATGGTACCCTTCGTCAATCTAGGCGTCTCATTCACAACATTTCTTCTTGCTTCAATGTTATTGCCATCAACTGTTTTTTTGGGGTTCTCAGGTGCATCTGCAACAATCGTGAGCAGGCATCATGGTGTTGTTCTAACGAAGTAGCATTATCATGAAAGTAGCATTATCATGAACTGTTGGGATTTTCACCAAAACTGTTGGGATCAAAACAATTACACACAAAAAACATTTACTTGAAAAACCCCAAACTGGGTAAAAAACACAGATTTCACCTGGTGTACAACTTTACACCAGCTTATGATGCAAACGAATATAAAAACAGAGAAAATTCTACTCATTCATATGTAAAGTTACAGAGATAGAATCACATTGTGCAAGCATCCTGATCCGCTCTTATGTTGGCAAAGACAGTTACCAGATTATGACACACACAGGAATCAAAACTATCAAGCAGTGTATGGTAGTTTATATTAGAAAACCCTAAATGTTTGAGAGCTTAATGATCAAAATACTCACACGAGCACCTGGAAGGATGTATAGGGTATCACATCAGTCTATGAGAAAGTATACATGCATTTATCTTAGCAAAATGGATACTTATACACCTCAGAAAACACAATTTGTAGTCTATAGGATAGTACATGAAAATCCTAATCAATCACATCCTTTCAAAAACAGACTTCCTTTAGTATCAAATAGGAAATTCAAGAACGGTGTTCTGGTAGCCAACGCATTCAATTCAACACAAAAAGCACTCAAAATAATAACTAACAGCAATCAACGAGAAAAATACTTACCAGTGAGTACATCGAAGGTTGTCTGGTCAGCACCAACAATCTGATCATGTGAGAAAAACATTATCATTATACGACTTATAGCTGTACATATCAACGTTCCCAAGAGCAGCCACAAAGTCGAACCAGAACCATCAGCTAGATCAGAACCCTCTTCCATACTATGGAGGGAAAACGAAGTATCAAAAGGAGATGGATAAGTCTTGAACTGCCAACTATGAATAATGTGTTTTGAGGAACCCAGTTTTCCACTCGATGCAGTAAACCCCACAAACATCAGCTCGTCAATGTAGGTAGAGAGATCCATACGAGCAGCGAGAATTGGCCGGATAGGTATAGATTCAGCGTCATAACTAAGCCAAATCTTCATCAGTTTTTCAGGATCACTATATTCAATCCAAATTGTTGTTTTGGAAACATTCTTCAAACTAAACCCCGTCGGAGTTGAATCCACAATAGGATATGACAAAACTGAACTGACATCAATTCCTATGTGATTATCACTGATATCTTCAAGAGTAGGATCGAAACAAGTATCAAACTCAACAGCAATATAAATTCCCTGATCTTGACTACTCTGATTGGAGAGACCCATATAACCAAAAGCATTACCTATTGTATTAGATTTAGAAGCAATGATGAATGTGAAACCATCCCCAAATAATGGATGATAACGTGAAAAATCAGGTATAATGGTGAAGGTGAATTTCGAAATAAACGACGCAGTTGTAGGATTATTGGAAGAATTCTTAAATCTAATAGGATCAGTGTAAAGAGCTCTACCAACACCAATGAAAGATGAAGATGAAGGAGGTGGAGAGGAAGAAGTAGAAGTCAGGCAAAGTCTGCCATCTTCTTGAAAATGGGCATCACCCATTAGCGTGATGTTTTGATTTTTGGGAACACGAACAGGTGTTGAATCATACAGTGAACCAAACGACGAATTCAACATGAAGATGATCAAGATTAATGAGCAAAAGAAGAATCTTGAATAACCCATGGTACAGAAGAAACTTACAAATCCTAATTTCCCTTTTTACCAATTTGTAGGAACACCTTCTTCTTCTTCTTCTTTTCTTCTTCTTCTTCCAATACCAATTTGTAGAATACCTGATGAGTTACAAACAAGGGAATTTTATGAAGAAAGTGAGTAGAGAAAGAAGAAAACAGAAGTTTGATGCATTTACTATCAAGAATTAAACATTTTAGAAGAACCCATTGTGTGTCAAGAATAGATGAAAGACTGTAGTAAAGAAATTAACAAAAATTCTTGATTTTATTAAGCAAGTGAGTTGAGAAAGAAGAAAACAGTAGTTTGATGCATTTACTATCAAGAATTAAACATTTTAGAAGAACCCATTGTCTATGAAGAAAATGAATGATTTGAGAAAAAGAAAACAGAAATTTGATGAAAGTGAATTCAGTATCAAGGGTTCAACATTTTTGAAGAACCCATTCCGCATCAAGAATTGATGAACGATTTAGGTAAAGAAATTTACAAAAATTCTTGATTTTCAACAATAAAATTGAAGAAAATTGATTACCTTTTGTTGAAGAATCTTGTGATTCTGAAGTTGAAGTTGAAGCTTGTTGTGATTCTGAAGTTGAAGTTGAAGCTCCTTGATGATCACACTTTTTTTCACAGAATTGATGAGAACCAGCAGAGAGTAGTGGGGAGTTTCAGGGAATGTGGAAGCAGGGGTGGCAATCAAAACAAGAGGGAAAATAAAATGTTTATATATAAGCCCTCTATGATATGACTTGTACTCTGACCAATCCCTGTTATTTAAGTAAATTGCTATAAAGCCCCCCAAATACATGGTTTCCCTTTTGATTTCTGGTACTTGAAAAATTCACATTCTGATAAGCAGAATCAGCCGAATTTCCATCTTCTTCTTCTTGCGAATTTCCAAATCCTTCCTTGAGAAGAGAAAAACCCATCTGGAGCATTAAAAAATTATTCATACTCCAATAAAACTACTGCTAATAAACCTCTGCTGTATGAGGCATTTTCTCAAACAGTTTCCAAGCAGGATCAGCATACAACAACATATTAACAACAATTGCAATTTCTCTGCCTCTGCTGTTTTCATAATAGAACAAACTAACATCAACTGAAACTGAGATGATCACCAGATAATAACTGAGAATCAACCATTTTACCAATTATATAATCAGATCCACAAATCTCCATAAATCTTCTTCTAAAAATCTGAAACAGATGATCACCAGATAATAACATTAGGTTTCCTCTTCACCAGATAATAACATTAGGTTTCTTCTTCAACTTCATTAACTTTATCTCTCTCTCTCTCTCTCTCTCTCTCTCTCTCTCTCTCTCTCTCTCTATCTCTCTTTCTATGCTCCTCCTTCCCTCAGATTTGAGCCTTTCAGAGTTGCGGCGGTGGTTGAAGAAGAAAATGAAATAGGGGGACTAATTAGGTCTCGGTCTCGGCCTCCAGTCTTGGCCTTAAAGAGTGGGAGCGGATAAAACTGTCACGTTGGCATCACGTGCTTTGTAAACTTCATACGAATCCCCACCTACAGTAAAGGATAAGGGGTGTCTAAACCGGGTAAAAGTATTAAGTTGCCCTTGCCATTCAAATCTAATCCCAAATTTTATTCTTCTAATATTAGGACATATGTTTTTTCTTTTTTGATCGGTAAAGAATATTGGTGCCGACGAGTTTCGAACTCAGGTCATTGGTTTCATCCAATGTAGTCAATTTCGCTCGCGTCCGCCGATATATCGCGATTTTACCTGCATTCGGTTGTTGAGCTTAAACGGAAAGCTCAATATCGCGATCGATATTTTGCCGATAATATCGGCCGGATGGGGAAAACGATATAACGGTTTTGCTATGGCGATATTTGACATTTTCTTTGATATTTGACATTAATTGTGAAATACCAGGGTAGTTTTGGAATTCTAGGTGAAGGGAATAGATGAAATCCCTAAATCCCATCGATACTCAGCCAAAACACTTCATTGCAGCCGAAAAATGTCTTCTTCTCGATCTTAATGGAGAAATTCAATTGATTTTTCTTTTGCTAACAAGAGGTTGTTTTGATTATTAATCTCTTCTTTTGCTGTACATTTTTTTTCTTTGTTTGATTATTAATCTCTTTTAATTTTTCTGTGATGAATGTTCTGTGATGAATCTCATATATGTTTTTGGTAGATTTCCTTCTTTCGGTGGTCTTGTCTTTTCCAGTTCTAGCAATAACTTGTTCCGATCTAAAAGAGAAGATGATGAATTTCTACTTGAAGTTGTACCACCCTGTTATTGGTAGGATGCTCCTACTACTGCTATTTGTTATAAACTTAGGTTCATAAATCTGTCTCTTTAACAGAACAGATAAACAAAACATAATGAACATGGGGGTGTTGTTGATGATAATATTAGTTAGAGTTTAATTATGGGGTTTGTGAGGTTTAATCTGTTGTGTTTAAGATTGAATTTGGAGATGGAAATGGTGAGTTTAAAAATATAATGAAATGGTTTTGTTAAATGAAGATTATTATTTGAGGATAGCTCCCATTTAGTATGTATTTGCATACATTATCAGTTTGTGCCTCGGGATTTAATTTGTTTCATTTTGTTGTAGGTTGTGATTATGGATTCTTCTAATGCATCAAATTCAAATACCACAAACTCTACCCGTGGTTCATTGCCCTCTTCTACTAGCTACTCAAAATAAAGATCCGGCATGGGAATGGGGTGAACGCAAGACCCGGTAAATCAAAAATATAATTACTTGTTTGTTATGTAACAAATTAATCCGTGGTGGTGGAATCACTAGGCTTAAGGAGCATCTTTTACATATTAAAGGGAATGTTTCATCATGTCCAAATGTGACCATTGCCATTATGAACAAAGTTAGTCTGTGTATTCTCAAAGAGGACCAAAAAGCTCATAGGGATAACATTGATTTAGCGTACACGGCATGCAAACAACTCAGGATGAAGGCTCGATGCCGAGACCGATGTTCGAGGAACAAGAAGTTGAAAACCGATGGCAATATGGGCAGTGGTGGTGGTGGTGACAATCAACCGCTTTCTAATCGGGCAAAGAGAAAGCGGATAAGTCAAAGTAATAGTAGAGGTCCAATGGATTTATATATGAAGACAGACCACCGAGAAAACTCAAGAGCCACCCTTGAAAGAGACTCAAATTTGTGAAAGAGAAGTTAATGAAGACTCGCATGGAAATGCATTTCAAAGATGGATGATTGAGAATTCGTATCATATAACAATCGTTCGTTGCCCAAGTTTCAAAGAAATGATATATGCAATAGGCGACTATGGGAAAGCTATGCCCCCGCCATCTTACCATCGATTCGTAATAATCTTTTCAAGGACCGGTTAGAAGAAATGAAGAAATTTGTTGATACATTTAGGAACATTGCGTAGGTTTGGATGTTCTATCATGTCTGATGGCTGGACGGATGGGAAAAAGCGACATCGTATTAACTTTTTGGTGAATTGTCCGAAAGGGACAGTTTTTTTGAAGTGCGTGGATGCGTCAAACAGTAACCAATGATGCTAATTTTATACGTGGGCTTGTAAAAGGAGGTAATTAACGATGTTGGGAAGAAAATATAGTTCAATTCATTGCGATAATGGTTCAAATTTTAAAAAAGGTGGGGAAAGATTTAATGCTTGAATACCCAAATATGTTTTGGACTCCTTGTGGTGCTCATTGTGTTCAGTTGATGCTAGAAGCACTTGGTGACAAGCTTCCACTTTAATCAAGACAGTCGTCATTTTAGGTAAGAGACTCGTTACATATATTTATGCTCATTTTCAAGTATTGAGCTTAATGAGGGAGATGATCGGTGGAGAATTACATAGGTCTACAAAGACTAGATTTGCTACTCAGTACTACACACTAGAAAGTCTTCGAAAGTATAAAACTCATTTGCAGATAATGTTTGTGAATGATAAGTGGTTGAACATGAGGTTTGCAAAAGAAAATATGGGAATTAATGCACTTAAAATTGTTACAAACGGTACATTTTGGGAAGATGTTGATTATTCTTGTAGAGTGCTAAAGCCTTTAGTTAAGGTTGTAAGGTTAGTGGATATCGAGCGCAAACCTACAATGCCTTGTTTTTATGAAGCAATGAAAATAGCAAGGGACAAACTCGAGAAGAATTTCAGTGAAGATGATAATACTTGGGCTATAATTAAGGATATCTTTGATAAAAGATGGAAGAGTAACTTCAACCATGCTCTACACTGTGCTGCTTATTATTTAAATCCTTCCATATTCTACAAGATCCCTGCTCATTTAATGGATAATGATCCTAAGTACAGAGAAATCAAAAGGGGACTTCATACAGCAATGCAAAGGCTTATTCCCAATGAAGATGAACTTGAGAAAGCTACAACTGAATTGAGAGTCTATAGTGATTCTTACGGGATCTTGGGAACTCCGACTTGCAAAAAAAGAAGAGATAAAGATCAACCTCGTAAGTTTGTTTGTTATGTAAGTTGAAGGTTTGATTACGTTTGTGTAAACTTTGTATTTGTATAACTATTTTGTCCGTGTTTATGACAGATGATTGGTGGATTACATATGGAGGAATCGATGCCCCAAACCTACAAAAATTTGCAATCGGGTATTGAGTCTTACTTGTTCTCGCTTCCTCGTGTGAGATAAACTGGAGCACATTTCGAGAATGTAAGTATTCTAATCTTGTTGAGTCTTACTTGTACCGATTAGTAATATTGTTGTTGAATTTTATTTTTTCAAGTTCATGTATTACTTGTCTTTCTGTTGACTTCAATTGTACATTCTTTCAAATAAGGTTACACTTATTTTTTCGTTTGAACAAGGAACATGAGATGCCCCGTAAACCTTTGTCTTCTTATCACAACAAAGCAAAGCAAAGCATGAAACACTTAGTTTACCTATTTATCTTTCGTGTTTCATTGCATATTTACCTATTATTCTTTCGTCTTTCAGTTGCACTCAAAGAAGCGAAATCGCATAAAACAACTAAATTGAATGATAGTGTCTTTATCCAATATAACAAGAAATTGGAGCGTCGATACAAAGAAATCAGTGAATATAATGATGATCCGAAAGCTCGTGATCCTATTTTTCTGGATGAGTGTGATGACAATGATGAATGGTTGGCTTTAAAGAATTTGGATGACTTGGCTGTAGAAGGCGATAATGTTACTTTGGATAATTTGCAGGATATTGTTGGTGAAGAAAGTAGGCCAGTTGTTAGTAAAGGTGCTTGTACCTCTCGACGCAAATCTACTTATCCAACTGACTCTGAATATGATGGATATGATACCGATGACTTGATGTGCGACTCTAATTATGGACTACTTGGTGGAGATGATGGAGCTACTGAAGATATTGATATTTACGATGGATCAAATGATTTTGATTAAAATTGTAATGTCCCTGTTTAATTATCATTCTAGATGGTGAACTTTAAAGTTGTGAAGTTGCTCCCATTTTCCAATTTGAACTTCATATGGCGGATCTTATGTTTTTAATGAACTTGTTTTGTTTTTCTAAAATTGATGCATTTTTATCTTATCTAATTTTGTGTGAAACACTATAAATTATAGATATTATAAATATAGAAGCGATATTGCACCGATATTTGAAACCGAAATCTCCCCGATACAATGTTGTACCAGTGTACCGGTCCTCGGCCGAGACAAACCGGTATCCGATATTAACTACATTGGTTTCATCACTATATGAGTATACCATGGTGTTATATTGACATCGGTAAAATCGGGCCCAATTAGTAAGCTGTTAGATCTCAAAAGTTCTATCTGTATCCAATCCATTAGTGAATGGTCTGGATACCCACCTACAAACATACGGATGGTCCCGAGTAAATGTACGGATTGCGAGCCAAATGCTCACCCCTAGAATTGGGGTGGACGCTCGATCCTTGCACCAGTAGACTGAACGCGAGTTATCAATTATCATATTGAAAATCCATTGGAAACTCGTATTTGTTAGATTTCAGAATAATTTTAGGATATTTATCAGATGTAAAGGGAATTCAGAGCTCTAATGATTAGTATCGCTATGCCATCCCCTTCTGACCCTGATTTTCAATTTTTGCCATAAAATTTTTATTGTTGTAATTTTGATAGAATACCTAGATTTATGCACATTCTAACAATAAAAAAAAAATTTGATCGGTAAAGAATATAATACTAGCAAATTTTGGACACAGATCACTGATATCATCACCCAATAAATTTATCGCATTCGAACTACAGTCAATATATGTGCATTATAGCAAAGCCAGTTGACACAAATAAATTTGCTCATCCACATGAATTGACAAACTCAATTTATCATAATGTAAAATGACCAAATTTTATAGTGGTGCTCATTTTCTATATAAACAATTACTTTTTCAATTTATTTTCTATCAGATGGGAAAGATTTTTAAAAAATTCATATTATAATTTATTAAATGGAACCCGCTGAAATTTAAAGTAAGTATATAAACATTATATCTTGGCTTAAGATACAACAACAACGGTCTTGGGACTTGGAACTAGATCTTGTCTGATTTCACTAGTATAGCGTTATTGTCCAACCATTGCTTAATCTTGAATTTTGATCCAAGTGAATAATTTCTTAATAATCTTGTGGTACCCCAATGACGATTGGGTTTGTGATCTGGTGTTTGACAAGAAAATTATTTTTGGCTTTGCATCCAAACAGTGATTTGGTTTGGTTTCCTTCCGATATGGTGTCTTTAAAGTGTTTGATGATAGGCCCGATCTAAGTTGTTGACATTTTGACCTGAATCCCAATGTTTGATTGGGTAATCTTATTTAATTCTAACAGTCTTGTCGGTTGTCCCTTTTCTAAAATCCTATTTTCTAATTAATCTTTTGATTTTGAAACCTATTTAGACTAAGAAGTTTCATTATTTTCTACATATCCTAAAAATCTTTTGCTTACCAAAATCTAAATCAATTAGGATCTTTTGTTGTAGGATCGTCTTCTCAATACAAGGATACTCTAATCATAGATGATAAGACCAAACTATTACAAGCCCAGGCTGTAGAAATAGGCAAAGAGGAAACCCAGGTATGCTTTCTCTTCCTAGTATTAATTCTTTCAGTCTGAGTTCTCCTCCAGTTCTGATCGTCCTTAACCCTTTTGTTATTGCTTTGTGCATTGCCTGCTATTATTATTCTTTGTCTGCTTATTTTGTGGTTTTGCCTTTCATTACATTTTCTATATAAACAATTACTTTTTCAATTTATTTTCTATCAGATGGGAAAGATTTTTAAAAAATTCATATTATAATTTATTAAATGGAACTCGCTGAAATTTAAAGTAAGTATATAAACATTATATCTTGGCTTAAGATACAACAACAACAACGGTCTTGAGACTTGGAACTAGATCTTGTCTGATTTCACTAGTATAGTGTTATTGTCCAACCATTGCTTAATCTTGGATTTTGATCCAAGTGAATAATTTCTTAATAATCTTGTGGTACCCCAATGACGATTGGGTTTGTGATATGGTGTTTGACAAGACAATTATTTTTGGCTTTGCATCCAAACAGTGATTTGGTTTGGTTTCCTTCCGATATGGTGTCTTTAAAGTGTTTGATGATAGGCCCGATCTAAGTTGTTGATGTTTTGACCAATGTTTGATTGGGTAATATTATTTAGTTCTAACAGTCTTGTCGATTGTCCCTTTTCTAAAATCCTGTTTTCTAATTAATCTTTTGATTTTGAAACCTATTTAGACTAGGAAGTTTCATTATTTTCTACATCTCCTGAAAAATCTTTTGCTTACCAAAATCTTAATCAATTAGGATCTTTTGCTGTAGGATCGTCTTCTCAATACAAGGATACTCTAATCATAGATGATAAGACCAAACTATTACAATCCCAGGATGCAGAAATAGGCAAAGAGGAAACCCAGGTATGCTTTCTCTTCCTAGTATTAATTCTTTCAGTCTGAGTTCTCCTCCACTTCTGATCGTCCTTAACCCTTTTGTTATTTCTTTGTGCATTGCCTGCTATTATTGTTCTCTGTCTGCTTATTTTGTGGTTTTGCCTTTCATTACATTTCCTTATTACTTTGTGCTTTGACTGAGGTTTTATTAGACTCAGTTCCTGAATATCTATTTAGGAGAGTAGTTGTCTGTAATTCTCATCTCTTTGCCATGAATATTTTAGCATTGAACACACAGGGGTGTGGTCAGAAAAAAACCCAACAACATTTAAATACTTGCTTCATTCTGAAAAACCTGACATTCTTTTTTTATCTAAAACAAATTCTTAGAGGAGATTGATGAGAAAAATTCTTAATTACTTCCCAAACACCCACATTGTGGACCCAGATGGAATAGCTCGTGGTCTAGCAATTGCTTGGGTGGATGGATTCCATTTTGAAGTGGTTCAATGGAACCTTAACATGATTAATATCATTGTTAAAAATAATTTTAATGCAAAAGAGTGGCTCTTAACATGTTTTTATGGTGCACCTAAACATGATAATAAGTTAGAAATTATGGGATATCGAGAAGACATAGCACAGAGAGTTAACTTAATTGCAATGCCTTGGCTTGTAATAGGTGATTTGAACATGATTTTCAATAGTGAAGAGAAACATGGTGGTCTTCCTTTTGATAGATAGAAAATAGAGCCAATATTGATCTTAATTCAAAAACAATTTTAGAAGATCTAGGCTTCACAGGAAATATTTTTACTTGGAGTAACAAAAGGGAAGGGAGCGCTAATATAAAACAAAGGCTAGATAGGGCTCTTGCAAATGCAGAATGGAATGAGGAATTCCAACAAGCATCTTTGCAAAATATGGTGACAATTGGTTCAGATCATGGACCAATCTTTCTTACTTTAAACTCTTTAAGATCTCACTTAGATCCAACCTTCAAATTCTACGATACTTGGCTCAAAGAACCAACTTGTATCGAGGTTATAAATAAGTCTTGGAACATAAACACCAATAGACCAGTTGAGGATCTTATTGCGAATATCTCTAACTTAGGTATTAATCTAAACAACTGGAAAAAGGATGTCTTTGGAAATCCTAATAAAAAGATTAAGTGTTTGCTCAGAACAATAGAAAATCTAGAAGCTAAATCTAATACGCAGGATATGAAAACCTTAATCAATAAAAAAACATCTAGAATTGGAAGCCCTTTATGACACACAAGAAGAAATTGTAAAACAACAGTCACGAAACAATACAATAGATCTAGGAGAAAGGAACACTAAATTTTTCCACATTTATACTTTAAAGAGAAGAAAAAGAAATCATATTGATTGTATACAAGATAGGAACAATACCGTGGTATCTTCAAGAGAAGAAGTTGATGAAGTTCTAACTTCATATTTCTCGGAACTCTTCACAGAAACATCTACTAATTCTGATGAAGAAATCTTCTCTCACATTAAGAGTACAATTTCCATAGAAGAAAATTTAGCTTTAACAGAAATACCAACTCTAGAGGAGATTTGGCAAGTGGTGAAAAAGCTTAAGCCTAATAAGGCACCGGGGCCTGGTGGCTTCCCGGTAAGCTTCTTCAAACACAATTGGGAGGTAGTTGGCGCACAACTAGTGGCAGTAGTGCAAGACTTTTTCAAAAACAAACAACTAAACAACAATCTGAACAAAAGTTTCCTATTTCTCATCCCAAAAACTAAAAATCCTAAATCACCGGCTGACTACAGACCAATCGGGATGTGCAACACTCCTTATAAAGTCATAACTAAAATGATGGCAAACAGATTCAAAAAATCTTTAGAAAATATCATATCTCCCACTACACCAAATTCCCGGATTCGTAACAGTATTCATAACGTCTTATAGGCCGTTACAAATCTCCCGTTACAAATGGTCGTTACAAAAAATTTGTAACAGGCTAAAGACGTTACTAAATTTTAAAAAATTCGTAACAGGGTCAAGCCGTTACGATTTTTTTATAGGCGTTCCACTCACATGCTTGGTCACACTTGGGTCGTAACACCTTGAGTATGTGCGTGTGCGACTCACATGCGTGGTATTATGTTTCATCTACACTGTGTATTCCTAAACTAATATCTCTACCCTTTATTCTAGTCTCGAGATGCACCTCAATCATAAAACCCTAAACTAATATCTCTACCATATTTCTTCTTCTCTATTTTTTTTTTCTTTCTGTTTATCTCCGCCTCATCTTCCCTCTTCCTCTCTCGATCTCTCTACACAGGAAGAAAGAACAGATACTCCAAATCCTGAAAAAACAAGATCGAAGAGAATCTCATTTCTCTTCTTCTTCTTCTTCATTTTAATTCTTCTCAGAATGAGAAATTTTTCATATCAATTAAGCAGAAATCTAGGGTTTAGTCGAATTGAAGAACGTGAAGATTCAGATGACGGTTTGAATGGATCTGAAATTGAAGATGGGTTTGATTTAGGTGAGGTTTTCGGTAGTGTGGATTGTGAAATGAAGTTGAGGATTCTGAAATTAAGGCTCTCATGGTGTTGCTCGTGTTAACAGTGGAGAGAAATTATAAAATTGAAATGGTTGAAGGTTTTTGTTGAAGATGAATGGGTGAAGTCAGATTCAATTGTGAGCTGGTGTTGGTGGTGAATGGGTGAGTTTCAGTAGGATCTCAGAATCGCTAGACATGAAGAACAGCTGAGGAAGGAAGAAGCAAGAAACCCTTGTTTGACGATGCATCAACCATGGGCATCATTATTAGTATTGAAGGAAGATCATGGCATGCTCCTATTAGAGGTAGTAGTATTAATCAAATCCATCCCTGCTCTCTTTTAATTTCTCTTAATCAATTTTAATTTCCCTAATCAATTTTTGTTTTCAGAATAATTCTAGTTATGAATATTACTTCTAGAGATACATGGGTAGGTTTTATGGAATGAATGTTGTTAGGTACTTAGGGCATAGTCCCTTTGATGACAAACAAATTCCTGTATACAATTCAAAGTAGGATAAATGAACGAATGAATGATAAACCTGAGCTAGTCTTGTTTGGATTATTTAATATAGTGGAATTTTGATCTGCTAAGTACATTTACAAATTATTTTTTTGACATACAAGTACTGACAGCTATATAAGTATAATTCAGCTTTATTAGTTTGTTTTCTAGATTTATGGTTGAATATTTCTTACTCAGTTAGGCATTCAAAACAAATGTGTTCACATTAGATTGTGCACGTATGCGATATTTTCAGTTCAGTTTGTAAAAGTTTATATAGAAGTTTTGTATCTTATATATATTAATGTGTATAATAGAGATATCATTGAGTTTCATGAATAATTTAATTGAGGAATAGTTGTTTTTGTACTCATGTATGCATGTTGTAATTTAGTAATTTCTTTATTTTCTAATGCTATGAGTTGTGCATCTATATTTTTGATGTATAACGTCAAGACTTGAATAGTTATTTTGTATGATTATACGTGATATTGATGTGTAGCAAGACTTTTAACAATGTATATATAGTATGTTGGCACTGGTCTGCACCAAGGGTCATATTTAACTTACTGTTAATGCATACAGGCCATTATTTGCCATACGTTCCATAATGATCAAGATTGATTCAACTATAGTCATGGTATTATGTAGCACAATTAATTATGGGTGTGTATCACATGAATCTGGTGCTATATTCATTTGGTCAAATTGTTTTATACATAATGTATGCATTACTATCGTTAGTTTAGTAAGTACTTTGTGCATCGCTTTGGTCTATATTGTTGTTATATTTCGCAGCTGGGTCAGGAATGAGATAGTCATGGGACTTGGTGTCATTATTGAGTTTTTGTCTTGTTATCTCCAATTTGCATTTATAGTGGGGCAATAGTTTCTATGCGCAGTTCGTATAGTGTTGTCAAGTTGGTGTTTGTTAAAGCCGTCGATAGCTTTATGTATTGTAGTGCGAGGTTTATGATATAACAATTATAGCTTACATAGTTGTCATGTTATTGCTTTTTATTTTTGTGAAGTATGATGTTCATATGTAGTTTTTCCTGTTGTGGTATACTGATGGTATTTTTCAATGATGTTGTAGTAATAAAAAGGGTTGTCGTTCACTCGGACTTTGTTGGATTGATTTTAAGTTTTAAGAAAAGAAAATACTAAAGATAAATAAAATATATACAAATATTATCACATGATGAAGAGTTACTAGGACGCAGGATTTCACTACTTTTCATATTCTTGTGGTTCAGTCATTAACTCGAGACAATATAGCTCAAACAAAAGAAGTTGTGACTCTAATTTCTTTTAAAAATAGATTTCATAAAACATTATCTCAAGTAAGTCGTAAGCATGACGCATCAAAAGTATTTTAAACTAAGCATGCGACATCGACAAAATAATGATAATTAATAGAAATCATAAAACAATTAAATCTATGCAAAAAGTCATATAAAGAATTAATTCATTTACCACAATCATGAAAAGTTTCTTCCTCCGTCGACCCAGTGATGGGTTCTAGCTCCGCATATTGGAAACACACTCAGAATAATTTTTCATTGCTCAAAAAGTGTTTACAAGAGGTGAAAATGGAATGAATATTGAAAACCGGGTTTGTAACAATTATATTTGTTACAAACCAAACTGTTACAGAGAACGATACTTATGATGTGCTGCTGACACTGTTCAAAAACGACTGCCTTCTACTACGACCCACATCCTTCTCGTCGTTGACATCGTTGAAGAACGACCGCCTTTCGGCATCTGTTCTTCGTGTTCTTCGTCTTCAAAGGCAGCAGCAGAGACGTGCTCTGCAACTCGGATTTTTCTTCACTCTCCACTCTATCTTTTGGCCCCAAACTCTCCGTCCCCTTATGTGGTGCACGATTACCCTTTATATAGCCATAGACACCATAAAATCTCGCTCCATCACTGCCAATGATCCTCCATTACTCGGTTATATTCTCATGCAAGATACGGAAATTTCTTCCCTTTTTTTATCTCCTCCACGCTGTTTACTATGGCAAGCATGCTTCTACACGTTCATTACTCTTCCCAGAACACGCTGCTACCCACATAAATTCTCATCAACACGTACAATCCCGTGAACAACTCCTCCCATGCATGTATTTCTCTGATTTGTTCTCACGGATTTTTCAGCCAAATTTGATCGACCAAAACACTTGTAATAGCTTTAAACATGTACCAGGAACAATCCCACAAATTTTCAGCCATTTAGTCTCCCTATAACACGTCCAAAAATCCAAACAAAAATCTGCCTGTGATGTACGTGAATATTTTCCCGCCAAAACCAAAATTCAAACGAAGAAGAAGGTCACCCCTTATCCAACAGTTGGGGGTGCGAATATCAATTGGGTGCCCCTTAGTAATTGGGTTACCCCTTATCCAAAGTGGGAGTCCGAATATCAAATGTCCTCCGGGGGTGTTCCGAGCAACTTTTCGAGCCGAATTTTCCAAAAATATTTATTTCCAAAATACCTAAAAATACATAAAAACACAATATTAGTACAAAAATCGAGTTCCAACAATACCAACACTGAGGACAATTCAGACACAAAAATGTGTCTATCAAATACCCCCAAACTTATTATTTGCTAGTCCTCGAGCAAATTTATTCTAGAAAATAAAAATCATTTGAACCCCTAGGTGGCCCTAGTGGCGGAGTGTTGTCTCCGGAGGGTTTACCAGAGGTGTACCCACAAAACCTTGACTTCTAATTGGTCACCAGTATCCAAAGAGCTATGAGGACATACAAATTCTCGACCTATCTCAAAGTGACTAGAATGCCAGAGAAATTAATGGTGTCAACTCTAAAGCTGACTGAAGAAAAGGGGAGACACATCCGCAACACTGCTAGATAAAGAGATATCCGCTACACAGCTAGATAAACATTGTAAGATGCGTCCGCTGATTTACAGCTGGATAATATTAGGAGAGAGAAAAAGATGAGAGGGACATCTGCTACACAGCTGGACTAATTACGTGTGATGAGTTAAACCAGTGCTAGAAAGATCTTGTGCCAGATTGAAAGCGGACTAACAAAGCAACCAAATGTATCTTTCTTCGACTCTCTCATAGTGCTCAGTAGAAACAACGTCTTCTTCGGTCTTCAACTGTTGATGATAAACTCTTGAACCTCGTAGAACCTTGACAATTAACTCTTCTCTTTGATTCCTTCCTTATAGATTTCGACTTCCCTATGGCCTTATTGAATTTTTCTTTTTTTTTTTTTTTTTAATTTTTTTTAAATTTTTTTTTTTTAAACAAGACAAAAATTTACATGGCCATCACAGAAGGAATTTAACACTTGGATCTTCGCAACTTGTAATGTCTTAGTATCATGAACTTCAACAACTTATATCATTTGATTTTTCTTGCTCTTATAACTTCTTGTAACCCTTGATTTTGAATTCTGATTTTCTATTGTTGCTTCTAAACCTTAAACATCTTCCACTTTCTTTATAGATTTTGATGTCGCTCCGTTTGTTGATGATGATAAGTTTCTACTGAGAGAGAGAGTTGTAATCCAGTAACTAAGACTACATTGTGAGGTTGCTTTGTCTTTCTGGCATTTCCTGACCTACTTGCCTTTCCATCATGGATGGTTAGGTCCATCACGGTTACCCTCTAAAAGGAACAAGTTCTCTCCTGAATTTCAAGGATCTCAATGTCTTTTTCTCTAATGTCTCAATAGGTTTTTATCCCTAGCATTCCAATTTCTATCTTTTCGGTGAGAAACAGTATGTAAACTTAGCTAACCGGATACCATGTGACGCTAGAAGTTTCAAAAGTGCAACTAAAAAGTTTCTCCTATACCCCCAAACTTAAATCTAACATTGTCCTCAATGTTCTAAAGATGAAATTAAAAACATGAACAAGGAGAAATTGTTACCAATTGAAGCAAAGAGTTTAAGGAAAAATATTACCATGTTGCAAGAGCATAGGTTACCTCCCAAGAAGTGCTAAGTTTAAAGTCTTCAAATGGACATTGGAAAGGATTAGTCACCTCGAAGAATCATATAGCAAAGAAATAGGAATAATCATGGGTCATCCGGATCAAAAAGTGCTAACCACAAGAAGAGGAAACTGCCACAGACCAGGAAGATATCCCACACACCCTTATCTATTTTTTTGTTTAAGACAACTACATCTAGTTGTGGTTCGGGTTCAGGCTCTATAAAAGGGTTTAGATAACAAATTTTCATGGGTTGCATTTCCTCAAAAGTTGAATCCGAATGTTTAGGTTCTAGAGTCTGGAAAAACTCAAATAAAAGCTTAGAAGCACATAATAATAACCTAAATAATTGCGGATCCTCGAAGTCAATCAGACTTGACTCATACAGTTGACCACAAAGAGAGTGGTGGTCTTCCTTAAACAAATGTGTCGACCCTAATATCCTAAAATAATTAGGTTTAGTCTCAAAACTTAATAATTGACACATCTGAAACTTATATGTTCCCACAAATTGAAGGAAAGTTTTTGGTGGGAAAACAAAGTCAATTTTGGTATCATAGCCTGGGTTAACCACATCAACCAGAGGATGGGTTTCTAACAACTGAACTTCTTCCTGGACATTATTAGGTTCGAGAGAGCTAGCATGAAGGTAATCTGGCACAATGGTTGAGGCACATATATCAAGTCCCAAGTGAGGGATCTCTCAGAAGAGCTAAAGGTAAGGCACAAGGAGAATGATAATCACCCCCAAACTTAGAATTTTGGGTGTCTCTAGATAGACTAGCTACAATTTCCCTAATTTCTAGATCATCAAAATCCCGAAAATGGTCAATTGCTTCATGTAGATTATACTCTCAGTGTGATGCATCCTCACTCATATTTAAAAGCTCTACGAGTTCATCTTCTTCGCCTAAGACTATTGTTTTTAAATCGTTAGACTCTAAAATAATATTCTCAGATAAACCCGTTCCTCTAAACCATTATCGACTTCGTAAACAGAAATACTACATCGTCTAAAACAAGATTCTAGTCAAATCCTCGTCCTCTTGAATAGTTGAATAATTTTTAAAATTATTAGATCCTAAACTTAAATAACCCTATTATTACAAAGCTCAATTAGAGTAGCAAGTTCTCGATCACTATGCCTATTTATTTCAAATTCTTCATCAACACTATCCTCATCATAATCATTATTATAATAACATGAAAATGGTTGAACCTCATCTAAACAAGTAGTGTTACCAATTCTAACCTCGTCATCTTCATTCTCAAAGGTATTATTGGATACACTATATTGGCAATTCCAGTTATTTCGAGCAATACTTTCGTTTCATCTCTAACTCAAGTCTACGTGTCGACTCAGCCATCCTCTCAAGGCTCTCTTCCAAAGAAAGTTCCCTTAGTGTTGGATCTAAGTTTTGAGTTAATCTATTGAGGATATCTTCTAAAGATTCGATTGTTGTCATAGCTTCTTTCGTCCATAACTACGTTATTTACCTCACCTAACTTACATGTTGATTCATTAACTTTGTGTCGACTCGGCCTAAACCCCGAGGGACTCTTCTAGAGGAGGAAGAGGAACAGAAGGATTATAATAAGGACTACTTTTCAAAAGTTTGATTGTATCCTCTAGAGACGAAGAACTATTACTATAATCTCCTTTCTCAAATGACCGATGCACATGTGGATAGTAATTGGGCTCACCATGGTATGACCCATAACCTTCAAAAGATTGGCGTTCCCAACCACTATTCACACTTTTGTCATAAAAAGAGTAATGTCCATATTGTTCAGTTGGATAATCATTGTATTGGCTGTTATAATACTAGTTTGACATCCTAACTGCAAGGGAATTCTACACAAACACAAACAAGGCTGACTCGACCAAAAAAAACCTACTGATTTCTAGCAAACAAAAAGCATGATGGCTCCACTTAGATTATTTCTAGACCAGCTTCTAATCCTTCGAAAGGGAATTCGTTACAATCTGAGCAAAACCCTCTGGAATCAATCCGAGTTTAAGTAAGTTGAATAGAGGCGAGGGAAGCTGCGTGGAGCTTTGATACCCAAGGCCTCACCGCATTACAAGGCGGCTAGCCACGCATTCAACTCACAGAAACCATCATGAACTTCGAAGTATGCTTAAAAGAGTAACCAATATTTTTCGAATGACTTTCCTATTAAGCTCGTTACCCTATTGGTCTCGTTCTAGTCAGTATTTTAAGCTTAGGTTCGCGTTTGGTTTTGTTTTCCTAAGGCGGGCAAGAAGAGAACGGTGATGAAATCCGAACCCTTATCTTGTATGGCCAATCCTTGCCCTTTACTAGGAAATTAAAGCAGCCGTATTCAAGACCTCAACATATATACATACAAAATCATCCAGTAAACCCGCTGACAGGGGATTCGCGGGTGTTTAGAATTCTTACCTCCCGTTCCAGACGGGGGATGAACCGTTGAAGTCGACTCGGGCCACAACTCCTATGTCGTGTGCGAACCCGAGGGGCCGAGACGATATCGTAATCGTCGTCCTTCCCTGTGCAGTTTATATTTAAATAACCCTCCTTAGGGTTTTAAAAAAAAATGTCCAAAAGTCCAAAAATTAAAAAGTCCAAAAATAAAAATTACAAAAATAATTACCTAATTACAGTTTCTAAAAATAAAAAAATAAAAAAAATAATTACATTATATACAAAATCTTCTACTCCTTTTGGATTCCTTTTTTTTTTTTCTTTCTTTGGCTTCGCTTTTGTTTTCACCGATTTCTCCCTTTTTCTTTAGCTCAGTTCCAAATCTGAAAACAAACAAGAAATACCAAAAGGCGTAAAAAGGAACAAAAATAATAAAAATAAAACCTAAAAACAAAACTATGAACAAGTCCGCGTCGGCGGCGCCAAAAATTGATGGTATTTTTCAATGATGTTGTAGTAATAAAAAGGGTTGTCGTTCACTCGGACTTTGTTGGATTGATTTTAAGTTTTAAGAAAAGAAAATACTAAAGATAAATAAAATATATACAAATATTGTCACAGGATGAAGAGTTACTAGGACGCAGGATTTCACTACTTTTCATATTCTTGTGGTTCAGTCATTAACTCGAGACAATATAACTCAAACAAAAGAAGTTGTGACTCTAATTTCTTGCCAAAAATAGATTTCATAAAACATTATCTCGTAAGTCGTTAGCATGACGCATCAAAAGTATTTTAAACTAAGCATGCGACATCGACAAAATAATGTATAATTAATAGAAATCATAAAACAATTAAATCTATGCAAAAAGTCATATAAAGAATTAATTCATTTACCACAATCATGAAAAGTTTCTTCCTCCGTCGTCCCAATGATGGGTTCTAGCTCCGCATATTGGAAACACACTCAGAATAATTTTTCATTGCTCAAAAAGTGTTTACAAGAGGTGAAAATGGAATGAATATTGAAAACCGGGTTTGTAACAATTATATTTGTTACAAACCAAACTGTTACAGAGAACGATACTTATGATGTGCTGCTGACACTGTTCAAAAACGACTGCCTTCTACTACGACCCACATCCTTCTGTCGTTGACACCATGTTGAAGAACGACTGTCTTCGGCAGTCTGTTCTTCGTGTTCTTCGTCTTCAAAGGCAGCAGCAGAGACGTGCTCTGCAACTCGGATTTTTCTTCACTCTCCACTCTATCTTTTGGCCCCAAACTCTCCGTCCCCTTATGTGGTGCACGATTACCCTTTATATAGCCATAGACACCATAAAATCTCGCTCCATCACTGCCAATGATCCTCCATTACTCGGTTATATTCTCATGCAAGATACGGAAATTTCTTCCCTTTTTTTATCTCCTCCACGCTGTTTTCTATGGCAAGCATGCTTCTACACGTTCATTACTCTTCCCAGAACACGCTGCTACCCACATAAATTCTCATCAACACGTACAATCCCGTGAACAACTCCTCCCATGCATGTATTTCTCTGATTTCTTCTCACGGATTTTTCAGCCAAATTTGATCGACCAAAACACTTGTAATAGCTTTAAACATGTACCAGGAACAATCCCACAAATTTTCAGCCATTTAGTCTCCCTATAAGACGTCCAAAAATCCAAACAAAAATCTGCCTGTGATGTACGTGAATATTTTCCCGCCAAAACCAAAATTCAAACGAAGAAGAAGGTCACCCCTTATCCAACAGCTGGGGGTGCGAATATCAATTGGGTGCCCCTTAGTAATTGGGTTACCCCTTATCCAAAGTGGGAGTCCGAATATCAAATGTCCTCCGGGGGTGTTCCGAGCAACTTTTCGAGCCGAATTTTCCAAAAATATTTATTTCCAAAAATACCTAAAAATACATAAAACACAATATTAGTACAAAAATCGAGTTCCAACAATACCAACACTGAGGACAATTCAGACACAAAAATGTGTCTATCATATACATCGATTTGGTGTCGTAAAGTATAATTTACATTGTAGCATACTAAGTGTTGTGTCTAATTTAGAGCACAGTAAATCCTATAGTTTTTTGTACACATATGTTATTCATTTGTGAAGCTGCGATGTTATGCACATGTAATTAATCTTCCATCGTAATTGATGACTATATACTACAAATAACGCATCAAGTTATCACTGCTGTGTGTCAAACATCTAAGTTACTTAGTGAAGAAGTACCTTTCTATAGGTGTGTTTAAAATCTAAGAGGTCTTATTCATGAGAGTCTGAGACCAGTCACTAGCTTGAAGGCTAGAAGAGTGTTATGTTGTACATACTTAATGTTCTTAAAGAGTTTCAATTTTCAAAGCTCATACAATGTTTAATCTGTCGATTACCATCGACGTCTTCGGGTACTTTTCAAAGTTCATTGGAAAATTTTGGGGAATTTTATGGTTGCTTAAGAATGGAAACGTATTTTATGTATCCTTGAACTTTTTATGTGGAGAGTACTATCCTTTTTAAACCTCATTTATAAGAAGAGGCTTGTAATCCCCAAAGCAGGTAGCTAGTCAAAGAGACAAACAAAATCCCCCTACCCTGATGTGTGTGGGGTTTGGACCCCAAACCTCTTGGTATAACCACCAAGTGCCTGAAAAACTTCATTAACGTGACACTTACATGCGGAGACTAATTAGAGCACACAAATATCATATTCAATCGCTTAAGCAACAAGTGTGATTACCTATGCCTTTTATTTTTAATGATGCATTTTTATGTTAATAATCTTTTGATATCTTTCTTTAAGGCCGACTTTGGATCCACGCTGCTGGTAAAGTTCCGGATCAAGATACAATCAAAGCGATGGAAGACTTTTATAGAGAAATCTATAGAGTGAACGGAGTTGATGAATTGAAATTTCCAGAGCATTATCCAACTTCACGACTATTAGGTATCTTAATTGGTTCACCTCTTTGAACCTACTTCACTTGTATTTGCAGCATGGTGCTATAGTTGAGTAACTAGTGGTATATATATAGTATAGAAGTAGTTATAATCCTTTTTCTGGAAAAGGATCATGTGGATTCCTAACTAGTTTGGTAATTAATCCAATATTCAGGTTGTATTGATATGGTTGGGTGTCTTAGGCGGAATGAAGTCGAGTGTTGGCAGGAGGTACCCGAAGGGGTAGGTATTGTAATGTGTTCTTTTGTTTTTGCCTTTTTATATTTCTCCCTATACCATATTACACTTGATTTATCCTTTTTCTGTTTGAACTTTATGTTTTAATCACTTCTGCTTTTCTTCCAGGTGAGACTAGAAGCTCTAATGGATTTTTGCTGGCTATGTGAAAATCCACAGGTATATTAAGAAATTCTAGTTTGTGGTTGCTACTTGCTAGAAATTTGGGAGACAACGTTGTTGGAAACCTTTTTATTTGCAGCTACTTATTTTTCTCCCAAGTTTTTTTTGATCAGATCATTCTTTTTTATGTGGAGAATATCTAAGGATTCTTGCTTTTTGTTTTTCCTATTGGCTTGCAAAAATTAACTGGTTCTGGTTTACTCAACTAATTCTTGTCCTCTAAACAATTTAGAGATTATTGATCACATGGAAACGATTCTGCTAAGATGGTGTTGATGTGTGTTTGTGAATCTGAATATTGTTGATGTGTGAAGTTTACATGGAAGTGGAAAGTCATTGAAGTAGTTCTGCAGTGGCTGGGTTTGAAGAAAAGATGCAGTTGCAATGGGTGTGTAAGTATATTTTCCGGTGCTTTCTGCTCTTAGTCATTAAATCTATATTACCCATAGAGTTGATTTGATTTAACTAAATTTTGGTTTATATATATTTTTTCTTGATGGGGTTGAAGGTAAATTCGATTTAGAGAAGAAATTAGTAACCCATAGCAGACACCAGTTTTGATTTGATTTTAGATAGCTTTCAGTTTGTCAAATAAATTTGGTTGGTATATATGTTACATTAGTGACTGTATCCAGTTTTGTCTCCTAGACTTACTAAAAGAGTACAATGTGGAGGTGAAGGGCCTCTTAAATTATTCAGCTCGAGAAGAAGCTGGACTCCCTCGTCATTGGTGAGAATTTACTGAATTCCGCCAAAAGAAATTTGTTCTGCTAAACTTTTGAATATCTTTTATTTGAGTGACTGAGTTTTCTGGGTTCCACATTTGTGTGCCTAGGTATGATGATTGCAAAGAGTTGCTGGACGAAAGAAAGCAAATTTCAGAGGTATGCCTATTCGGATGCTTGTTAATACGAATCCTTAAAGGAATCTCTTCTTGAATTTCACGGTGGGCCTTGTAAAATATTGTTACAGGTTCATGATAGGCTTGCGTACATCATATCTATGGAGAAAGAGAATTCAAGTTTGAATAGTTAACCGCATTGAATACAGTCCTTGTGTCAAATACCTTGAGCCTCCTCTAAGGTAATCTGAAAGATCTTTCTCATTGTATCATTCATATTTTATCCTATTATAGTCTAGATTTTGAGTTAGAGTTTACATATATACTATATGAGCTCATATTGATATCTCAGAATCTTAGATGTTGAATGATGTTCACCTATAAATTGAACAAACACTATCCTCGTCATAGTTATAAGGAATCCATGGACTTGGATTGGCTCGCCATGTTTGTGCCAGTTGTAGATAATCAAAATTGGCTACATAATTAGATAATTTGGATAGACAAAGTTGCAAGAGCATCATATTTTTGTCTCCCTTTATTTTTCTAGCAAAGCATCAGTGACTTTAATTGATTCTGCAAATGCATAGGGTATTTAGCATAATATGTCATGTATAGTAATATCTTGTATTAATATTAAACATAAAGAATGATGATAAATAATTGGACTATATCGAACTAGTGCATCTGACATTATCAAAAATATGGAGACATTCCTCTCCCGATATTTTATGTAAAATGTAGAAGTAGTTAGGATATTTTACTAGCTGATTAGGTCTTTGACTTCCGTGCTGCAATCAATGTTTTTGGAGATAGGGTAAGCGAGTGGAACACCGCACTTGGTAGGGAGTCTACTAGATGCATCTTTCTTTATGTTCTGGTACTTATTAGCTGCATCTTTAACACAGCTGCAAGCTTGGCGCTTTTCATCTGTGGTAGTTGCCAACAATTTTATTTGCTTAACTCCATCACAACATGCTGTAACTGGCTGGGCGGCAGTGCCAACTAAGTATGGCATGCATTGCACAAGGGACTTATCATTTCCTGGTTTTGTGATTGTAATTTAACATGTAATGGTCTGATTTCCTTTTTGTTTTTCTTAACTCGCAGTTATGATGAAAAAGCTTCTAGGGAGAAGATTTTGCACAATTTGAAGCTTCAGCACCTGCAAACTCTACCACCTACAGTTCACGGTTGATACGTTAAAAGTTCCTGGTAGCCCTTCTTTTCTATAAGTTTCACTAACTATTATAGACTTATAGTATGTAAACATATATCAAGTGAACCATGATAATATGTTACCTGGAGTCAATTTTAGTAGACTTTCTTGGTTTGTTGTATGGAGTTTAAAGACGGGATAATAAAAGTACTCATGTGTTACGGATGCTCTGGTTAGTGCATTTTGAGTTGTGTTTTATTTGTCAAGTTCCTGAAACGTTTAAGTATGTTTTTTGGTTGTATGTGAAGATGATGAAGAATACTCTGAGGAGGATTTACTTGCTGTGTATTTTTAGTTATGTTTTATTGCTTGTTTGCATTTACTTGCTGCGTATTTTGAGCATTATTTCTTCCAGTTTACTTGTCATAATAATGCACCCTGTTGTATTTTGCAGGATTGCCTACATCGAGTTTTCTGATGCCCAAGCTTTCAAACAAAGCAAGCCTGCAAAGGATATAATTAAATGGTTGCGGTTATTTGAATGACGCTCTATTTCATCAGAAAGGGTGGAGAACAAAGAAGCTTGAATATTTGTAAGTTCCATGTAAGTTTTGTAGGCACTTAGTAAGTTTGTATGTGTTCCCTTAGAAATTTGGAACCTTCCATGTATTCCTTTAGAAATTTGATACTTAGCAAAAAAAAAAAAAAAAGTTTGGTACTTAAAGAAATTTCAGTTCTTTTGTTATATGAATCTGAGATGAATTGAATGAATGTGATATGCATAAATTGAAGAAATTGTTGTTGAGTGTGGTTATGAATGTATTGAAAGGTGTATGCTAGGTATTGAATTTAGAATTCCGACTTATTTCCGGCAGAAAATGATATGCCGGTCAGCCTTGACCTGGTCAAAATCAGTCAATACTGACCAATTTTGACCAGCTCAATGTTGACTGGCAGTAAAAAAAATTCTGTTACGAAAAATTCGTAACGGCCCTAAGATGTTTCAACCTGCCACGTAGTAACGGCTCCGGCCTGTTACTAATGTGCCACGTAGTAACGGCTCGACGATGTTACGACCACGCTGTTACAAACCAACTCGTAACGGCCCTGAGTTGTTACCATGTGGCATTTTTTGTAACGGCTCACAACTGTTACTAGAGCCGTTACAACCAAAATTTGTAACAGCCCCATTGCTGTTACAAAAAAAATGTAACACCCCTTTTTGCAACAAGCAAGAGCCGTTACAACACATTTTAGTAACAACTTGGTTTTGTTACTAATCCGAGAATTTGGTGTAGTTTCCTCTTCAATCGGCTTTCCATTCTTCTAGGTAGATTTCAGATAACATCATTGTGGCGCACGAAATAGTTCATTCTATGAAAAAAAAGTAAAAAAAAAAGGTAATATAGGTCTAAAAATAGATATGTCAAAGGCTTTTGACAGGGTCAATTGACAGTTCCTATCAAAAGCCTTCAGAGCTTTTGGTTTTTCGGAGGATTGGTGCACTTTAATCCATCAGTGCATATCAACAACTTTCGTTGAAGTTTTACTGAATGGGAGTCCTTGTGATGAATTTAAACCTACTAGAGGTATTAGACAAGGGGATCTTTATCCCCTTATCTCTTCATATTATGTATGGAGGTTTTTTCTCGCTTTTTAAGCCATCTAGAAATAAAGAAGAAAATCCATGGGATTAAGTTAACACCAAAATCTACTCCCATTTCCCATCTATTTTTCGTCGATGATCTATTTCTGTTTACAAAGGCTGACTTAGACAGCTGCAAGAACCTGCTAGAAGCTATCCAAATGTTCAGCACAATATCAAGACAAGCAATAAACTTCACAAAATCGGGTATGTTCTTTAGAAAGAAAGTACATAATAAACATCAGGGCATTATCTGTAGATTAATGAAGATAAAAAAAAATCAACATAAAAGACACCCATTTAGGAATGCCTCTTTTCATTGATAGATCAAAACTGAAAGATTTTGATAACATTATTGAAAAAATGAAACAAAGGATAAAAACTTGGTTAGGGAAAATCCTTTCCCAACCAAGTACGATAGTCTTAAACAAATCGGTTCTTTCGATCATGCCCATCTTTAGCATGGGATGCTTTGTCTTACCAAAGAAAATAACTAAATGAATCAATGACATACAACGTGATTTTTGGTGGGGAAAACACACCAACTCAAAAGGCATTTACGTAAAAGCTTTTGATTTTTTATGTAAACCAATTGAGCAAGGAGGGCTAGGTTTTAAAGAAGCCAATAAGGTAAATCAAGCCATGATGAGTAGAATAACATGGAGGCTAGTTAGTCATCCAGATGATCCGTGGGCGCAAATATTGAAAGGAAAATATTTCAAAAAAACAGGTGCCTTATTATCAAAGAAGAAATCAAGCGCTTCTTGGATAAGGAAATGCACTCTTCAAGGTATTGAACACATAAAAAAACACATCATATGGGAAGTAGGAGATGGTGTAGCTATTAACATTTGGGAAGATAGATGACTACCAGCTAGAGATGAGACTTTAGCAAACTCTGTCCATAGGAAAAACACACACATAATACTTGTGGCTGAGTTAATCATCTCAGACACTAAGAAGTGATTACTACATTCAATTTTTGATAACTCCATAGTTCAGGAAATCGTAAACATAAATCTTTTCACTACAAGGAATGGTAATCTGAAGAAAGATAAGTTGAGATGGACCTTAACTAAGAATGGGGAATTCTCTGTCAAGTCACTATACGCAAAACTCTTAAATCCTTGAGTTCTACTATAGATAAAGACAACAATTGTGTTTTCTACCAAAATAAGGTGGAATCAACTTATCATTTGTTCTTTCAATGTGAATATGCGAAAGAGATATGGAACTTACCCCCAATGGCTTCTCAAGGAGTAATTCTATACTCAAATACCACTAATAAATCATTCTTAGATCACTATAATGAATGGAGAACATGGAACTTACAATCCATATTTATGGCATTGGCAACTACAAAGTGTTGGTTCATTTGGAAAGAAAGATGCCTGAGAGTCTTTGAAAATAAATGTAGAACACCTGAACAATTAGCTCAAGATATAACCAGACACTATGCTTACTGGAACCCAGATAATAAAATTAGAAACACCGAAACCACTAGCATGATCAAGAACCAAAACACATACTAGACTCTACCATCTATAAACACTAATAAACTAAACTGTGATGCTTCTTGGTTATCTGAGGTTACTAATGCAGGTTTTGGTTTCATACTTCATAATTGGACTGGAACATTTCAAGCAACATTAATGGGATGTTGCAGGACCTTCTCAGCTGAAGAGACATAGGTTGTATCTCTGCTAAAAGCAACGCAATGGGCCATCAAAAACAAAATTCAAAATCTAGTGATAGAAGGGGACAATCTGGCTTCAATTAGATTTCTTCAGGGAAAGGATTCTTATGTTCAATGGCAAAGTCAAGCAATACTAGAAGAAGTTAAATCTTTAGTAGAACATTTAGTTTCGTTTTTAGGTTTTCAATATGTAGACAGGAGAGCAAACAAGGTGGCAGACTTGTTAGCAAAGAAAGGAAGAAGCTCAATCAACACAACTTCCTGGAATTTGCAAGCTCCCAGTTTTTTAATTCCCGCAATTGCTTTCGACAATGTCAAAGCTTTCGATATATGTAATAATAATAACTCTGTAATCCTTTCTGCTGATGTTAATCCTAGATATTCAGTCATTGAAAGAGAAAATCCTCAAGAGTCTGTCTCTGAAGAGTCTGAATCCGAAGATTAACGGAGGCTTGGTAATTTATGTCTTATTTTCAAAAAAAAAAAAAACCTTGGCCGATTACTATATCCCAACCCCTTCAATAAATAAATAAAAATCCGTCACAACTTTCATCTTTTTTTTTTTGGTCCCTACGGCTAGTGACAGAGCCAAGAATTATGGGATGGGTGCAAATTTTGTTATGGGATGCAATTTTTTTTTCTTAAGGGGTGCCAAAAGGCAAAACGGGCTTATGTATAAAAATTTGTCCTGTTGGGCCTAAAATAGGCTTGACTAGGTAAACTAAACTTATCTAACTAGAATGTAGGATTCACTAGCTAGACTTACTCTTGTGATGCTAACTAACCACCTCGTGGCTAATATGTATGGCATACATTCCAACAATATTTTCTTCAATGATATAGGGTTCCATAAAAAGCAATCGCCATTTTTCAACCTACTACTTGTTCTGGGTACTCGTCGTCGGGTAGATGAGAATATACGATCAACAATCCTTGATGAGACGGTGACTGAAAATAGGTATCCATGCATGATTCATCTCTGGTATGTTTTTCTTGTGTGTTGTATAGTATGGTCGTTCACATCTTATCTTACTAATATAAAGAAGTAGGAAATACCAATTGGTCCTAGAAATAATATATTTGGATGAGTCTAGTCCATTTGACCCAGTCAAATGTCTGTTTGGTCCTATTTGGTAATATAAATTATAGTTTGGACCTAAAAATTATTGTTTGGTCCTACGCTGATGTCATGGATGATGTAAATGTCACCTTGTAGTGGCAGTAAATACCCTTTGGATAAGGACCATATATATAGTCAAAAGGTAAGAGAGATGGAATCATTCTCAGATTTACTTTCCCTCTCTTCTTTTCTAGATCTAGTTTTTCTTTTCCTCTCAAATCTTTTTTCTAGGGTTTTAATTTTGTGGAAACAAGATGATGAAGATGAAGAAAGATAATGAAGATGAAGATGATGAAGATGATGATGAAGATGATGAAGATGAAGAAAGATGATGATGATGAAGATGATGATGATGAAGATGATGAAGATGAAGATGAGGATGATGATGATGATGAAGATGATGATGATGATGATGATGATGATGAAGATGATGAAGATGATGATGAAGATGATGATGAAGATGAAGAAAGATGATGATGATGAAGATGATGATGATGAAGATGATGAAGATGAAGATGATGATGATGATGAAGATGATGAAGATAAAGATGAAGATGATGATGATGGTGATGATGAAGATGATGAAGATGAAGATGATGATGATGATGATGATGATGAAGATGAAGAAAGATGATGATGAAGATGATGAAGATAAAGAAAGATGATGATCATTTTCAATGTTGAAGATGAAGAAAGACGATGAAGACGATGAAGATGATGATCTTTTTTTTTCTTTTTAGGTTTTTATATAGACTTCATTCCCGGGAATGAAGTCTGTTTTTTTAGCTTTTTGTATGGACTTCATTCCTGGGAATGAAGTCTGTTTTTTTAGCTTTTTGTATGGACTTCATTCATGGGAATGAAGTCTGTTTTTTTAGCTTTTTTGTATGGACTTCATTCCTGGGAATGAAGTCTGTTTTTTTAGCTTTTTTGTATGGACTTCATTCCCGGGAATGAAGTCTGTTTTTTTAGCTTTTTGTATGGACTTCATTCCCGGGAATGAAGTCTGTTTTTTTAGCTTTTTGTATGTACTTCATTCCTGGGAATGAAGTATGTTTTTTTAGCTTTTTGTATGGACTTCATTCCTGGGAATGAAGTTTATTTTTTTAGCTTTTTGTATGGACTTCATTCCTGGGAATGAAGTCTGTTTTTTTAGCACGGAAGAACTCCTACAAAAAAAAAAAAAAAAAAATTAACACGGAAGGGTATTTTTGTCTATTTAAATATTTTAAATAATTGTGGACCAAACAGTAAAGACGTTTGACCAAAGGACTAAAATACATGGGCCCACCTAAAAAAGGACCAAACGATATTTTTTCCCTATAAAGAAAAGAGGTAATTGTTTGGTGAAGCCTTTTCACATGACAATAATACCCCCATTAATTAAGCTTTTAGTTAATATTTATATATTTACAGGAATGCCATTATTTTAAAAATAGATCAAAAAAATTAAAACTTAGATATCGTTAAAAATACACATCGGATTTCTGCAAAATTAATATATTTGGAAAACTCTTTAAATTATCTACGTAATGAGTACAAATAAGGATATTAAATTTTTATTTTAAGATTTTTTTTCCCATTATTATCAAAGTTGGTGTTTTTAAAAGAATCCAATTCAAGTATGTGCATCGCACATGTGACCTTACTAGTACTATATACTAATATAAAGAAAAGAGGTAATTGTTTGGTGAAGCCTTTTCACATGACAATAATACCCCATTAACTAAGCTTTTAGTTAGTATTTGTATATTTACAGAAATGTCATTGTTTTAAAAATAAATCAAAAAAATTAAAACTTAGATATCTTTAAAAATACACATCGGATTTTTGCAAAATTAATATATTTGGAAAGCTCTTTAAATTATCTACAGAATAAGTACAAACAAGGATATGAAATTTTTATTTTAAGATTTTACTTCCCATTATTATCAAATTTTGTGTTGTTAAAAGAATCCAATTCAAACATATTGGGTTTCCCAAATCCGTTGGAACGTGGACACAATTTTTTTTAATTATTTGGAAAGTTGGTTTTTCATCATGATGTTGCTCTATGCCCCAGATGCGCTACAACTGAAGAAACTCATGGAACAAACTCTCTTTGAATGCCCATTTGCCCAAGTAATAATCGGGAGACAGCTTCGAGTCAACAACAACATATTAATCATATCTGAACAAGTCCTAACATAAGAATGGGTTGTTTCTTGGCTCTTCCCGCCTTAAATACAACTGACCGAAACTCACGGCAACCATAGCGTGGTACATTTGGAAAACCAGATGCAACCTCATATTCAAGAAAGAAGAAGGCAATCTTGCTCAGCCAGACTTCACTCCAGGGAAAAGTTCTCCAAACGTCAGAAAAGTAGCAGAAACATGAAAATCTTCACCATACATCACACTTCATAAAAATCGACATTGATGGTTCGTTCTATCATATTACCAAGAAATGGGGGGTGGGGTGGGTGGGGGGTGGGGGGAGATCCAGGACATCGCATGACAATCGATGCAACTCTTGACCTCGAAATGACTGCCAAGGAAATTGAGCAAGAGGCGGCACTAGATCATAACAGGATGTAGTATTAGCTACCTGGATCAAAAATGCCATCTCGATACAAGGTTATTCAAGTAACCGAGAACAAGACTGACTACACCCCTTGCAACTGTTCACGATCCAATATCAACCCCAAGACCACAAACTACGGTTGCCAATAAATCTCACTCTAGAAATATTATAATCATATCAAAAGCTCTCTTTGATTGAAGGCTTCAAATATACTTTTATAGGGATAAGTGCAGAGAAAAAACCTTTTGATGATCTTGTTAGGGTTCAGAGCCATCTACACGCTAATACTGTGGAAACAAAATAACTAACAAGAAACACTTGATCTCTCGGATTGCTCCATGAACCTCACTATGATCTAGGATAAGAAGAAGAGAAATGGAACCACACAGATGCAAGCCATATACAAAGCAACTAGAAGTAAAGTACTCACATATTTAACGTGGTTCAACAATATACACAATGTGTGTATATTGTCTACATCCACCAAACGGCTACGACCTCTTTCTTTGTTATAGAACCAATTGACAATTACACAAGAATTAAATAATCAATTATCGACTCACCACAATGTGACCGATCAACTCTCACAAACACCCTATAAATCCAAAGTAGTGTCTTCACCCATATGAGATAATATTTATCAGTATTATCTACTACAACGAGATGATCTTCTCTGCACACTACGACATAGATTACCATGGGACGCCTTTAGCTCAACACCAATAATCTAATCAAAGACCACCAAGATGATCTTCTCCTCAACAAGATGTCTTACCAACATCTCCACATGAATACTCCATAACGACATATCTTCCAACATCGATAAGTATCCCATAAGCACCATAATGATGTACTCCTTACACCCATTGATGGTCTCTCACATCCACCCAAGAGGTGGGATGAATTCCCCTCACATCTCTAATGAGAATTTCTTTGAGAACTCCATAGATAAAACTCATAGCCTAGACCTCCTTTTATAGGAGTCACAAACTTAACCTACAAGAATAGGGTTTCCTTAACTTGGCTATTAAGTTCCTAGACTTTAGGAATAAGTGAACAAATTTGGATTTATCCCAAATATATGACCGACTTAGTTTTGGTTTTCCTAAACCTAACTAACCGACCCAAACAAGTTTAAGTTTATCTTAAACTTCTCACCGAACTAAGTTAGTGTTTTCTAAAACTGAGAACTCTAACCGTCTGTCCCTACAATTCTCCACCTCGGATCATGCATTCATGCATGAGACAATCAACTTGTTATCCCTCCATCTTCGAACATCGACACCATCACCGGTTGCCTACATATCCTCAATAGGAATCAAACCGAAATGTAGTTCACCCAAATTGTTCCATGTAACCTCCACCGCATTTGGTAGCAAACCAAACTTGAACGTTGCAAATTAGACTTAACAATCCAACCTCCCCGGTGATTGTACAAATCTCCACAACGGTGAAAAATCCGACCATCTCAACAAATCAACATCATAGGATCATCCGTTATGCAACATCTTGAGAAACACCTTACTCCTTTATGTTCATAACTTCACATTGATTGACATCATTCTAGGTGTATTGCATGCCAACTCAATCAAACCATATACCATTGTTACCCATATGCTTCTATCGAACTTAGTTATAGTCATTATGTGCCCTTGAGCCTTCGCCACCTCCGAACATGCTTTATATTACGAATTTGACTGCCTTGGCCTTCCTTGCTCCACCCCGAGTTAATGTTACGCTCTTATAAGCCACTAACTCCAGTTGCACACCACATCCGTTAGGGTTGACATCCATAACTAATCGATCAACAAATAAAACTACCACAAGTAGCCTCCATGCGTCTGCCTAAGCATTAGCTTAAGCGGAGACCATTGTCTTCATCTTCGTCTCAAACTCTAGCCGAGTCAATTGCTTATCTAAACAATCGATCACATACTTGCTCTTTCCATGAGCATGTCCTCCAAAGTGAGTTAACGAGAAACCTTGAGTTAGTTTGTCATAAACCAAACTTCATGTTAGCTTCCAAGAAACTAACCATCTTGTATGTACCAAAGCATATTGAGCATGACTCTAACTGCGCACCAAATACAACCAATCCATGGATCATTGCCACTGCGTGCCAATCTCGAGCTCATCTCTATGAATCTTGCTTTACGAGCCTATCTCCGATTGGATCATGATTCTACGACCATATTTCCCCAATTGAGTTTTACTCCTCTAAAAAGCTCATCATATCTTTGACCAATGTATACATACCATACTAAATATGTCCAGCCTCACAGAGTCTTCAATAGCTGACACACCAATCATCTTTATCACTTCAAAGAACCTCAACGGCCGACAACAATGTCCCTTTTACGAGCTTTAACATAATTGTCAAGATAGTCTTTTATCAATTTCTTAGCAAGCATGAAGTTTCGACTTCGCGAGGGTCAAACCACAACATAGTAAGACTTGATAACACCTGTGACTAATGTCGAAGAATTCATTATTACCATGAACAATACATAATGTCACACATTCTTTTCTTGTGCATATCCCTTTCCGAATCTTGCTCCAAACGACACCAACGCGTCAAACTCGATAATCCGTCACATTTACACAAAGACCCAATCACACCAGCCATAATATGAAACCTTCAAGAACTCCTCAAGCTCCAGCAATTAAGATTTATTGGGTTTATATTCTCAAACGATGTAGAGAAAATAACTTGACGGAAACTATATCGTTGTTGAACCAAATTTCTCAAAAGAAATCTTTACCTTCATCTCTACAGGCTCTGTCCCTATTGAAACCAATTTCAATAACCATAGAAGATGAGAAAATCCCCAAATATTATCATTGCTATAATGTAGCTCTCTCCAACAGAAAGTCTCACACCGATCATCAGGAAATCAAATAGCCAATGGATAACAAAAGGTCGATGGAAAAACACGCCAAAACTGCAGCCATACTCAAATTCATGCACCGTGTTTTCTCCTAAGTAATATGCGCTAGCTCGTAGCCACACCACCATACACATTGTAATATTGTATCTTAATTCTTTAAGCTCTTGAAGTGTCCAAACGATACCTTTTTAATTCCTCATAACGGGTCTTCACCAAAGTAGGAACGTATCCGCAACACAAATAGACCAACCCATTTCTTCCAATGGTCTTGCACTTCAACCAGCTCCGATCGACTTCAAATGGTGTACAACCAAAAATAACTCTTCGACCAACGTCATCGACAAGAATCAAAAGATCACAAACTATCTAGCTTCTCCATCGTAAAAAAGATGAGAGAAACTCCAGAAAACATTGTTCTACCCGACACAATGTCATACTCAAATGGAACAAACAAACCCTAAAATCGTGGTCGATAAACCGCTTCTTATACAATAATAAGAAACCATAGCTCCACCACAACCAATATCACATCTCATCCAACGATCATTTGTCTTGCAATTTATTTGTAGCCACATGCTTCAAATACTAAGATCGAGAATCAAACTCTTCACTTCGGGAACGTATCAAATCCTGCCAACGGTCAACACTTCCAAAATAGAAACCTACTACGAGATTTCTCTAAATCCTTATTATAACAAACAACTAAGGCAGAAGCAGTATGAATTCATCTTCACATTCTTTAACTTAATGTTAAAGAAAATCACTTACATGATCTAATTGATGACGATTGATACCAAACTATTGTTTCCCATGGTATGGACCAATAATGAGACTTTGACATGCTTATATTTCATATTTACTTCCATAAACATACAAACCAATATTTGTATCTCAACTACGATACTCTTGCCTTCTTGTGTCTTGCCAAGCAAACACCGATTAATTGAAAACCAAATCTACTTACACTAGTGGAAAAAGGCTGTTTTAAGATAGTTGAAAAGTGTCGTATTAGTGATATATACAACACTTTGGAGGTGCATTTGAAAGCGTAGTAGATTTAGTGTCTTTTTCTAGAACGACACTATCAAGTTGACTTAATAAATTTCAATTACGATACTTTCTGAGTTGTCGCTAGGTACGGCACCTAGTCTTCGTCGAGATTTAATTTTATAATATAAAAAAAAGAGTAGAAATTCAAATTTCAAACTGATTCACCAATTCATATCGATTGTCTCGATCATTGCGAGATCGGGATGAAATAAATCAAATTAAACACAAATCACCCCGAAATAAACTCTAAAATCAAATTGCCATTTGAATAAAAAAATCATTGTATTTGTTATGAGTTCAAAAAGAAGTAATCAAATCAATTCATACAAGTCATATCTAAGTTCTCGGTTCATAAAGACAACTACAAACCAAAGAAACAAGATATCACGTGACGATGAACTCAAACAAGTCCACTCTCTTAGATAGTGTTGGCGCTTCCCATCTTGGATTTCTCTTACAATTCTCTCGTCAAAGAAAAAGGCGCACAAAATCAATACTGTGCACTTATGACGAAAAGAGATACTAAAATAGTAGATACACGAACCTTTTTAAAGATAAATCTAACAAGCACATTCAAATGATATACACAAACGATATGAAATGTCAGTAGAAAATTTCCAAGAATCTAAGTTACCTTTAATGAGACGACTCCCAACGTTCATACGGTTGCATGAAGTTTTCACTTGTACATTCAAATAATAGAGATTTTCCGCATCCCAAGCAATATTTTTGCCCCGAGAGGGAAAGTTTTTCCTCAACAATTGGGATTACTCTACCGCCTACTAAATGGCCAAGTAACACAAAACAAGGTGTATATGATTGACCAATTACCTGTTATACCAAGCTTAATATCCATCTATATACAACATTGAATTAAGTACTTGTCATTATATATATGGAAGAAGAGAGAGAGAGAAAGATGAACTTACAAGTGGCGATCCTTGGAATCACACGCTTAAGGATACTTCTACTCTCTGCAATGACTTCAATGCCTTTCTCAACCGGGTGTTGCGTCCATTCAACTACCTATCGCTTTGGAAGTTAGATAAGGCTCTTCAATGACAAACATCATTAAAATTTTAACCACAATATAGAGATTATCGTAACCATGTCATTACTAAGATGCGGAAACTCCTAAGATTAAGGGCTAGCCTATAAACTATCAGTTTCTTATGTTGGTTTGTTGACCACTCTTCACAACACTTTCAGGGAAAATGGTGGTATATGAAATAAGGCTGTGAACTGAATTAACCATACCCTTCTTACATTTTTGGCTTGACAGCGATAAGACTAAACTAAACTAGGCAAACTAATTGAGTATTTCTCTTTTAGTGTCTAGTGTCTACTTAATAATCATGACATCAAAATACAAAAAGCAAAGCAATTAACTCATATAACCACATATGGAGTCAGAGTATATGAATCTATACCTTGAATTATGTCATCTAAATCACCAACTTCTTCCTTTGATTCATAGCTACCCCTTGGGATCCAAGATCAATTGCATCATCCATCTGCAGTACACATACAAGTGGAGGTAAGAACCAATAAATGAAACATAGCCCTGCAAAATAACTATCTCGCTTGTTTAATCTCATTACACACCTTACATAGATTAGGAGAGCTCTGCTTCTTGAAGTCACAAATCCAATAAGCTTTGATCAAATGGTCTCAGCGACAACCTATGAAAGCATAAACCATCAGTTGGTTGAATAATATCAGAACAATATTCGTTATCTAAATAACACTTTGAATCAGTAAACCGTCTACCATGTAGTTATCATATACCAAACATACGAAATCATCTATCACCCCAATCCCCACATGCCATGCAATGCACCCAACTACCACCACAGTTACAATGGTAACCCCAAAAGCATAATAAATGAACCAAAAACTAAAAAAATTACTAAAAGATATGCCGCAGAGTAAAGGGCGGGCGATGGAATAAATCTTTTTGTATCGGAGTTTAAAATCTATGATGGTTTTTCGACATATGAAAACATGACACTAACATGACGCATGGATGATAACTTACACAAATCTCATTTCGCAATTTTAGGTCTCTATTAGTCTCGATTTAGGTTCTCGTAAAACGAAAGAATGAGGTATCATATTGAACTACTTACTTTTTTTCATACAAACAAAGCAAGATTTGACTCCTTCGAGTGGAACTGAGCATAAACCATCTTCATTTCCATTGTCAATGTGTCAGAAAGCTTCACATCAGCGACAAGTATAAATAAACCTAAAAACAATAAAATACAAGATGAAAATTTCATTTCGTAAAGAATTGAGAAACAACGCCAAATATATTTGTTATATATCCTGCGGTGGTATACCTTTAGCCTCTTTACAGGTCGGGAAGCATTGTATACACTATCCATTGATTTGGTGAAACCCCAGCAATACCTTATTCTTTGGTTGCTCTTCATCCTCTTCTTTTATAGTGAATCACCTCTCTTGTGACCAACCTAGAATATCACCTTTACGTAAAAATAATTAAACATCGACAATACCTACCTAAACCGGGAATTTAATGGTCGATATAAAAACAAGAAAAGGAAAAGGAAACAAACCGACACGGAAAGAGAGATAGTACAAGCGAACATAACATGATTATCTATAAAAAATATGGAAATGCCTTTCCCGGTATTCCCAAGTATGACGACCACATGGAAGAAAAAGAAGTGTATCACAAGATACTCTAAGTCGCTTCTTCCGCATCCGGCTCTTCCTAGGCATTAGCACTAGCATAAAGCGGTGTTCCCCTATATCAATAAACAATTAGCATGCCATAACAGAGAAGTTCTAAAAGAAGAATAAGAAAAAATATGAATGGCCATGTCAAACTACTTAACAAGTAGAACTTTAAAAAGTTCCATGATGCAACATAAGTTCGAATCGAGCATGATCATTCCTTCAAATGCATCTTAGAAGACATTTCACCTTACTGAGCAAAATACTCCGCATCCATGTATCTTCAAGTAGGAAAAACAGAAAGTAAGCATCATTAACCTATCAATTATGCTTTTCTCGATCTTTGAGATCAACAAAGTGTTCCCATTCCAACTCCAGTTCCTCCTCTCAATGAAGACATACTTAAAATCATACAACAACCCAAACAACAACATAAATAAAAATTGAACAAAAAGTCCCAAGAAGAATGATACCACCGAATCTAAGCAAGATAATACCAAAATAGAAAAAAAAATCAAATACATGGAATACAGATCAAATAAATTAAAACCAAATCAACAGATTAAATACGAAATCCCCTAAAATTGACATCCAGAATAAAAACCAAACACTAATTTCTCTCATAGGAAACATATTAAACAAGATAATACCAAAATAGAAAGAAGAAAAAAATCCAATACAGATCAAAAAAATTATAACTAAATCTAAAGATTAAACATGAAATCCCCTAAAATTGACATCCAAAATAAAAACCCAACACTAATTTCTCTCATAGGAAACATATGAATCAGATCTACAACAAAAATAAAAATAATAAGTTAGGGTTTAAAAGATATACCTTATGAACAATCATTGATGATCGGTCTTCTAATAACTCCTACAACAAAGATCAAAAGAGTTACAAAACTTCACAACAAACAAAATGAACAAATAAGAAAGACAAGATATGGCAAAAATCATTTTGCGTATTCCTAACTTTACCTTTCAAGTGAAGAAATTAAAAACCTAACAACGAATTCGCATAAGAACAATTGGTTACAACCCTAACATCAAAGGAAAATGGTTAATTAAGAAAATGATTTTGAAGTTTTAGATTCAAAATTTAGGGTTTTCAAACAAAACGAAGTGACCCCGATGATTTCATTTCTTCAAACAATCCCTATAATAACAAAGCCAAAGTTATTCTCACAATAAGACATGGACGATTCAAACAAAACTCAAAAGTAGAGAAGATTTTGAAGAAGAAAAGGTGAGAAGAAAGAAAAGGTTCCGAGAGAAGAAAAGGGGAGAGAGAAGAAAACGAGAATGAAAGAGAAAGAATGGATAACTTTTACTTTTCAGAAAAAATCTACTAGTGAAAAAAACGCCATCGACTATCGCTTTTCCAAGTCAACAAAAGTCAAGCTAAAACGATCGCTTGACTTTGGTCTCGCCACACTTTCGGAGTTGACTAAATATTGAGATATTTAATGGCGTGTGTCGTTTCATAATGTCTTAAATAGCCCTTTTTCCACTAGTGTTAGGTCTTTCAAACAGTTCACAAGAATATATTACGAAGTATATAGAATAAATTAACTTACTTCAAGCCATGCATAGGGTTTCTGCTCCAATAAGTGTCAATGTCAAATCTCCAATGTAGAGCACCATAAACATCAAGACCATAAATCTTGACCATATCGAATGAAGATCTTTGATATAATCCCATTCCTTCGGAAGTACGCTTTACTTTTCTTTGTTCACAAACTTGATGAAATCAAATCCTACACATACTTGATAACATCAAACTCCGCATCTTCGAAAGCTGTAATATCAAATCCTCACATACTTGATGAAACCCAATCCTTCGTCTTCAAAAAAATTTCCACAACCAGAAAACCCAAAACTTCTTTCTTCAAATCTTCTATCCGGCCCTAAAGCTCGATACCAATTGTTGGGGTTCAGAGCCATCTACACGCTAATACTGTGGAAACAAAATAGCTAACAAGAAACACTTGATCTCTCGGATTGCTCCATGAACCTCACTACGATCTAGGATAAGAAGAAGAGAAATGGAACCACACAGATGCAAGCCATATACAAAGCAACGAGAAGTAAAGTACTCACGGATTTAACGTGGTTCAACAATATACACAATGTGTGTATATTGTCTACATCCACCAAACGGCTACGACCTCTTTCTTTGTTATAGAACCAATTGAGAATTACACAAGAATTAAATAATCAATTATCGACTCACCACAATGTGACCGAACAACTCTCACAAACACCCTATAAATCCAAAGTAGTGTCTTCACCCATATGAGATAATATTTACTGTATTATCTACCACAACGAGATGATCTTCTCGCACACCCCGACATAGATTACCATGGACGCCTTTAGCTCAACACCAATAATCTAATCCAAAAGACCACCAAGATGATCTTCTCTCAACAAGATGTCTTACCAACATCTCCACATGAATACTCCATAACGACATATCTTCCAACATCGATAAGTATCCCATAAGCACCATAATGATGTACTCCTTACACCATTGATGGTCTCTCACATCCACCCCAAGAGGTGGGATGAATTCCTCACATCTCTAATGAGAATTTCTTTGAGAACTCCATAGATAAAACTCATAGCCTAGACCTCCTTTTATAGGAGTCACAAACTTAACCTACAAGAATAGGGTTTCCTTAACTTGGCGATTAAGTTCCTAGACTTTAGGAATAAGTGAACAAATTTGGATTTATCCCAAATATATGACCGACTTAGTTTTGGTTTTCCTAAACCTAACTAACCGACCCAAACAAGTTTAAGTTTATCTTAAACTTCTCACCGAACTAAGTTAGTGTTTTCTAAAACTGAGAACTCTAACCGTCTGTCCCTACAGATCTTTTAAATAATCAGGCCCACGAATAAGAAATGTGGAAGGATCTCGCTTGATTCCAACTGCAAGGGATGTTGCTGATTGCGTCTTTAGGCAGTGTGGTACATGTGAGAGAGTCTTCCTTTACCATGTCTTGTAAATCCATGCATGTATCCTTTCCTATGAACTGCGTGATCGTAAGTCTCGAGTGAGTTGAATAACAATAAAGCATGTTAGAATTAATAGTTAATTTGTGATTTACTCTAGAATAATGTAGATATACTTGGACGGTCAAAGAAGACATGTCATCTACACTAAGCAAGCCCAGTAAAGTCTAGAATATTTGGGCTCTAGATTCTTCAAAGTTTTTTTTGGTCACGTGTTAGACTAGAGAATTCTATCTCTAGAGTCTTCTTGTGTTAGTCGGTCATCTAGAGAATTCCTTCTCTAGACTTTTCTTTCTCTAAGTTGGTCCTTAGCTCTAGAGTCTTAAGTGTCCAGAATGTTCTCTTGGTCGGTTAAGTTAGCCTATAAATAGGCAACGGCTGGTTCATTTGTATGTATCCAAAACTCAAGTGAGTAAACAAGAGTAAGAGTAGAGTGAGAGCTAAAGTTAGTAAGAGCCAAAGTGCCTCTTTGTAAACATAGTAAGCCAAAGATCTACACTAAATCTCCTTGTAAACATTTTCATTTCTAAAATTAATCAAAGCCTCACTTTTCAATTAACCAACCTTTTTTCCCAAACTCTTTTCCTAATCCATGTCCATAAACCCATCATACTTCCGCATTGCGCCAACAAATTTGGTATCAGAGCAAACCTAACCCAGTAATCCTAAAACTCTACCCATGGCAATTAACCAAAGTATTCAAGGTTTCAATTATGCCCAAAGTTTAATTTCAATTTTTGATGGTGAGAGTTATGATTATTGGAGTTTACAAATGAAGACATTGTTCATTTCACAAGACCTATGGGATCTTGTAGAAGAAGGTTACGTGGTACCCGAGTCGGCAGCAATTCTGTCAACATGGACTGACGCACATAAAAAAAGACTATAAGGAAAATAAGAAGAAGGATGCTAAAGCACTACTATTTCTATAACAAGGGGTAAGCAAAGCTATTTTTCCTCAAATTTCGGCGGCGAAAACTTCGAAGGAGGCCTGAAATATTCTCAAAGTGGCATTCCAAGGATCTGAAATGGTAATTTCCATAAAACTACAAAATTTATAGCGAGATTTTGACAATTTACTTATGAAAGAAAATGAGACTATCCAAAACATTTTTTCAAGAGTTACTGGAATAGTAAACCAAATCAGTAGTTATGGAGATACCATAGAAAATAAAAGAGTTGTAGAAAAGATTTTAAGAAGCTCACCGTTTAAATTCGATCATATCGTCGCTGCCATTGAGGAGTCAAAAAATTTATCGACTCTCTCGGTACACGAACTAATGGGTTCACTCGAGGCGCACGAGAAAAGGATAAATAGGTTCGCGGAGAAACCGTTGGAGCAGGCATTCCAATCAAAAATAAATTTCAGTGGAAAAGAAAAATAAAGAAGCCGGAAAAGAAAGCTCCAGAGGGGGATCATCATCATCATCACCTCATGAGAAAGGGTCGACATCAAATCAAGCGCCCGGAAATTTCTACCGCGGACGTGGAAGAGGAAAAGGAGGTTATAAAAACAACAACCAAAGGTACGGAAGAAATTACTCCTCAAATCTCTGGTGTAATGTTTGCAAAAAGTTTGGCCATCCAACTGAAAATTGCAAGTACTAAGTGCACCAAGTGTGATAAATTAAATCACATGGAAAAGATTGTTGGCTCAACGAAGCTAACTATTCCGAGAAAAACATTCTCAAAATCAAGTATTTTATTCCCGCCTCACCTCGCAACAAGAAGCGCAAGGTATATGGTATGTCGATAGCGGATGCGAGATCCATATGACAGAAACAAAGAATACTTCGTAAAGTTGGACGAGCAAGAGATTCCACCGTTCAAACTCGGAGACTGGGAAAGTATCGAATGTTGAAGGAAGAGGAGTCATATCCGTACGTACAAGGTCAGGTAAAACTCGATACATATCTGATGTTATTTATGTTCCTGGCCTAGCTCAAAATTTATTAAGTGTTGGACAACTTATAAGAAAAGGGTACTCACTACATTTCGAAGACGGAGAATGCACAATTTATGATAAAATTAATAGGCAATTAGTGGCAAAAGTAAAAAAGTCAACGAATTTTGTCTTTCCCCTATCTATGCCATCAATTGTAGATTGTGCAATGAGTACCAATCATATAGATGAATGCAAGTTATGGCATTTGAGATACGGGCATCTCAACTACAGATCCTTGAAGGTTCTAAAATCAAAGAACATGGTAATTGGTCTTCTTAATATCTGTGGTGGAGATAAAGTATGTGAAGGCTGTATTCTTGGGAAGTTTCATAGACTTCCGTCCACAAAAAAGTCGTGGAGAACAAGAAGGCCCCTCGAATAGGTGCACGCCGATATATACGGTCCGACAAGAACAACCTCACTCAACAACAGAAGATATTTTCTCTTATTCGTGGACGATTATACCAGGATGATGTGGAGCAAAAGTCTGAGGCATTCACTAAATTCCTAGGGTTCAAGGCGTTGGAAGAGAAGCAAAGTGGTCATCAACTAAAAGTTTTCCGTACAGACCATGGTGGAGAATTTACTTCTAATAAATTTAACAACTATTGCAAGGAAAACGGTATTAAGAAGAATCTTACCGTTCGATACACTCCATAACGAAACGGCGTCGCGGAAAGGGAAAATCGTACGATTGTGGAAATGGCTCGCAGTATGCTAAAAGCAAGGAAGCTACCCAAAAGTTACTGGGCAGAAGCAGTCAACACGGCAGTTTCCATCCTCAATTGCTCGCAATCAACAAAACTCCATATAAAGCTTGGCATAAGAAAAAGCCGGAGGTAAGTTCTTTCAGAATTTTTGGTTGCATAGCTGTTGATGGTGGTTTTTAGACAAGGGGTAAAATCGTAAAACCCCATGACCTAGTGTTACCCGCAACACATTAACTAAGAGCATTTAACTCAGGTGTAAATAATAGGGGTATTTTTTTCAAAATACCAGATTAGGGTTTTCAACACAAAACCCTAATTCCAAAACCAAGTCGCACCCTGCGCACCATGGCAACAATGCCAAACCAAGCCGCATACTGCGCACCATGGCAACAATGCCAAATCAAGCCGCACCCTGCGCACCATGGCAACAATGCCAAATCAAGCCACACCTCGCGCACCATGGCAAAGAATGCCAAAACCAAGCCGCATATCGCGCACCATGGCACCAATGCCAAAACCAAGCCGCATATCAACACCATGGCAACAATGCCAAACCAAGCCGCATATTGCGACCATGGCAAAGAATGCCAATCAAGCCGCACTCCCGCACCATGGCAAAGAATGCCAAACCAAGTTGCATACCGCGCACCATGGTAACAATGCCAAACTAAGCCGCATAACGCGCACCATGGAAACAATGCCAAACCAAGCCGCATATCGCGCACCATGGCAACAATGCCAAACCAAGTCAGCATATTGCAGACCATGGCAACAATGCTAAACAATGCAACAATGCAAGCATCTCCCGCACCATGGCAAGCAATAAAACCAAGTCGCAGATATCACGACCATGGCAACAATGCCGCATATCAAGCGACCATGGCAACAATGCCAAACCAGACATATCGGTGACCATGGCAACAATGCTAAATCAAGCCGCACGCACCATGGCAACAATCCCAAACCAAGCCGCATCTGCGCACCATGGCAACAATGCCAAATCAAGCCGCATAAGCGCACCATGGCAACAATGCCAAATCAAGCCGCACTCGCGCACCATGGCAACAATGCCAAATCTCCAAGCCGCTATGCCTTTGGCCCACGCCCAACATAGCGCCTTAGGTTTGCAAGACTTAGGTCAACATGGCCGCACGTGCCATTGGCACATGACAACACGTGCCGCAAGCCATATTTCTAAGCCGCTATGACTTTGGCCCACGCTAAACATAGCGCCCTAGGTTTGCAAGACTTGCAACTAGGTCAACATGGCCGCACGTGCCATTGGCACATGCCAACACGTGCCGCAAGCCATATTTCCAAACCGCTATGCCTTTGGCTCACGCCAAACATAGCGCCCTAGGTTTGCAAGACTTGCAACTAGGTCAACATGGCCGCACGTGCCATTGGCACATGCCAACACGTGCCGCAAGCCATATTTCCAAGCCGCTATGCCTTTGGCCCACGCCAAACATAGCGCCCTAGGTTTGCAAGACTTGCAACTAGGTCAACATGGCCGCACGTGCCATTGGCACATGCCAACACGTGCCGCAATCCATATTTCCAAGCCGCTATGCCTTTGGCCCACGCCAAACATAGCGCCCTAGGTTTGCAAGACTTGCAACTAGGTCAACATGGCCGCACGTGCCATTGGCACATGCCAACACGTGCCGCAAGCCATATTTCCAAATCGCTATGCCTTTGGCCCACGCCAAACATAGCGCCCTAGGTTTGCAAGACTTGCAACTAGGTCAACATGGCCGCACGTGCCATTGGCACATGCCAACACGTGCCGCAAGCCATATTTCCAAGCGCTATGCCTTTGGCCCACGCCAAACATAGCGCCCTAGGTTTGCAAAACTTGCAACTAGGTCAACATGGCCGCACGTTCCATTGGCACATGCCAACACGTGCCGCAAGCCATATTTCCAAGCCGCCATGCCTTTGGCCCATGCCAAACATAACGCCCTAGGTTTGCAAGACTTGCAACTAGGTCAACATGGCCGCACGTGCCATTGGCACATGCCAACACGTGCCGCAAGCCATATTTATAAGCCGCTATGCCTTTGGCCCACGTAAACATAGCGCCCAGGCTTGCAAGACTTGCAACTAGGTCAACATGGCCGCACATGCCATTGGCACATGCCAAATACACACACTGGTAGCCTAACTTGCAAACCGTGCAACCTACCACCAAGGCATTCCGCACATGCCATTGGCACATGCCAAACACACACGCTGGTAGCCCAACTTGCAAACCATGCAACCTACCACCAAGGCATTCTCGCACATGCCATTGGCACATGCAAACACACACGCTGGTAGCCCAACTTGCAAACCGTGCAACCTACCACCAAGGCATTCCGCACATGCCATTGGCACATGCCAAACACACACGCTGGTAGCCCAACTTGCAAACCGTGCAACCTACCACCAAGGCATTCCGCACATGCCATTGGCACATGCCAAACACACACGCTGGTAGCCCAACTTGCAAACCGCGCAACCTACCACCAAGGCATTCCGCACATGCCATTGGCACATGCCATTGGCACATGCCAAACACACACGCTGGTAACCTAACTTGCAAACCGTGCAACCTACCACCAAGGCATTGTGAACATGCCATTGGCACATGCCACACGCGCCACTAGTAGCTCCACTTGCACTCAAGATGCAACCAACACTCGAGACATCGACACAAACGGGGGATGCTTCCTTAGGGTTTTGGTTTGGCGGTCACAAAGATGCAGCGTACACTACGCTCACATTAAGAAAGCGTGAAAAGGAATAAAGCGGTCAAATAAAAGAGGAAATAAAGGTGAAAAACGTTTTCACCCATTAAACCATGCGGTTACCACCTCCTTCCATTATTTCACCCTTTACTCTCTTACTTCATGAGGCTAGGGTACGTTTCAATCTCGACTTGTATAAATAGGTCTTACCTATTTCCACCAGACAACAAGTCTCGGTCAGGAGAAAAATACTACACTCTCAGAAAGGCAACTTTGCAAGCTCTCCCAAAAGCTTCCACCTCTTGCAAGCTTCCTAAGCTTTCACTTTCTGATACAAGTCGAGATACTACTCTCCTCAACACCTTTCTTTGCTTCCCTCCCCAAATCAACCCTTCTCCTCCACTTTGTGACCGTTGCAAGTCCGGAACGGCCATTTCTTGGTTTTGGTAGGACTTGTACAGATTGATCTCTCGAATCTATAAAGTGCTCACGTGCAGCACATTTGTTTAGGGTTTGAACCAGGTTCTCACTCACCTACCGAAATTACCGAAATCGGCGGAAACGATTTTTACCCATAAACAATTGGCGACCACAGCGGGAGGATTGATCTATCGGCTACAATATCGACCGTCGATCTCTTTTTTTCACCAAGATGTCAAGATGGTAGGGAAGGCGACTCAATCCGACTCAACTACTGGGGGACGACCCTAAGCATTAGTTGTAAAAACTACACAAGAAAACGGGGACTTCTTTCAAGATGCTATTACTCAATCCCGGGGACTCGCCGAAGATGCTACCGGCCCGATTGGGGACTTGTCGACGATACTACCAAAGAAACCGCCAAAGATGCTATTACTCGAATCGGGGACTACTTGAAGATGCTACTCAGGGATTGGGGACTTGCTGACGATGCTACCCAAAGAAACCGGCCAGACAAAAAACCGCCTTTACATGGAGAGGGGCGTGTTCGCAAAACCTATGAAGTGAGTAAATTCAGACCGGGCAAGATATACATTCTATTTTTAGGTTCTTAGTAAAACCGTCATACTACTGAGTCTTGTACCTATTGCTAGCACACACTTTCATAAAAGCAATATTCCTTTCCCAAAACGTAATCAGAGTTATATTATCAAAACCATTCATCCCAGAAGTAATCCAATACCTTAAAAAGCTACCAGCTATCTATCAAAGGTCAAGTTTTGAACCAGACATCCAATATGTCTTTCAAAAAAAAAAAAAAGAACCTAAATGAAAGTTTAACAGAGAAACGTTTAAGGAAAATCGTCCAACGTAAGTCAGCTCTTCTTCTTGGAGAAAGTCAACTTTGCGTCTTCAAGGGACGCTCTCTTCATAGTCAACATCTCGAAAGCTTTTCGAGTTCCATCTCCGTCGGGCGATCTCCTCGGCGGAAAGGCTTTCGATTGTTGCATCTTTCAACTTTTGGATCTCAAAGAAGGCCTTCGACAAACCACGAAGTGTTGAACTCCTTTTCTCACGCACACGTCGCGATGGTGCTCCCGGTTAGCAATAACGTCTTCGAAACGGTGTGACCCGGTCACCTCACGCATATCCTCGATGGAAGATAAAGCCTCTTCCACACGCTTAACCGCCGTAAATCGACCGGGTGACTTTCTTGATTGTGGCCATATGTCCGTGTTTCTCCCAGTTCGGTGTACAACGCCTCATGCTTAGTCGGCACGCTAAAGCCGCCAACCAGCACATGGCCTGGATAAGGAACCAAGTATGGGGGATCAAAAATGGCGCCTGCAAGTGGCCTCACGACTCGCAAAGGGTCTTCTTCCATGTCTACGACAACAACCATCAGAGAATCATCCACCGTTTGAACCACGTCTGTGCCCGGAAATTGGCTAACTCCCATCTCCAAGTCACCGGCGGTGGTCACCAAAGAAACAGAAGAAGAAGAAATAAAAGAAGCGCGAAACTCACCGAACCACTTCCCGAAGAAGAACCAGTGCTGCCAGAGGAATCACTCTCGCTTGTTGAACTTTCTTCTTTCTCTGACTCATCACCTCTATGAGTAGGCTCGGTCTTGCCGAATTCCTTGAAGAAACCGCCGTCTCACGGCAACGCAAGAGCACGTAAAGCATTAACACTACCGAGGCCCCGAAGGAAACAAGACACATATTCTCGGCCCGAAATTCACGTGTTTTGAGACAAACCAATGAAGAGGCGACACATACACGGTTATTGGAAGAACGAAAGACACAAGATCCGTGGGAGGATCTTGTGAAACCATCCGAACCCGCCGGCCACGGTTCTTCGTTCTCCGTTCCTTGTCCTGGGGGCTTTCCGAATTGCTAGGAAACTTTCGCTTGGGATCTCTCAACATCGGATACTCCTTCAAAACTGCTGGGGAAGGTTTGCAATGAACGTTCTCCACCACGTTATTCACAAAATCTCGGATTATAGTAAACTCTTCGCACCAAAACTCATTATAGCCGAAGGTCGTCGAAGTTACTCTTCCCATTTGAAAGAAGGAAAGACGGATACCCGGCTTAAGGACACTGGCGTGAAGGGCGACACGCAATGAATCCTTAGGGATCACCGGCGGTAAACAAGAGGCACCCCTTGATCGAAACCCATGTGACGAGCAGCACGGTCAATATTAAAAGGCTATCTGGAAAGACCCCACGAAGAAAGACGGCATATAATAGGGCAAGCGACTTTGGATGAACAGGTTTCACCAACGCTCAAATCATCATCGAAGACAAAGACATGAGCGGAGCGAAGCAAAAGTGTTAATTTGAGTCAATGACTTATGGACCGGACCCCATGGACGAAAATTGATTTCATGCAACTTATCAAGAAAACTAGCCAAGCTCACGCCAACCCTTGACGCCCGTTCACCCATCGAAGAATTCGGGAGCCACCCCAACTCATGGGAAACGAAGGCAACGGTTTGGAGCATACTTCTCAAAGTGCTCCCATAGCGGACTTGCAGAAAAGCAACGTGCACATATGAATCCACTTTCATGAAACCATTCGAAACTCGCATGTTCGCAACTAGGTGATCCGGATGCACATACATGGAACCAAGGAACAGCTTGCCAATGGGAAGAACTTCACCCTTTGCCAACTTCACAAAGAATCGCCAACAACTCGGTCTTATTCCCTTCTTGCGAACCGTCATCAAAAATGTCTCTAGACAACGAGAGAGCCAAAAATCTTTGCGACATGAAGATCATCGCCTTTTGTTTCAGGCTCCAACTCGTCCAGGAAACCATTGAGATATCCACCAACCGTAAGGGCACCTTTCATCCTCTTTCCGGCAGAGTCCTTCGACTTCGCAATGGAGTCTTTCCGAGCGAAATCCCCCAACTTAGCGGCTAGGTCATCCCGCATCTTCACCTCGCTTTCGGATAATTGGATTCTAAGATTCCCGATTCTTGGAAGATTATTGAAGAGAGCCACACTCTCCAAGGAGAAAGTTATCTCACCCCATCTACATATGATTGTATGGGTGTCCGAACACCATCGGAGATGAAAGCAACCAAGCTCGGGATGTCCTTCCTAATCTGGAGATTTACTGAGGTCTTGACAGCATCAATGACCTGCGCTCGAGTCAAGTTGGTATTTATATGCTCCTTGCTCACCATGAACTCAACCCATATGTCAAAAGAACGCAATGGACTTTGACACATCCTGAAGTCAATGTTGGAAGAGGAACATACCCCTTTATGAAGACAGAACCGAATGGTGCTCTCTGGGCGAACCGAACGTGTCTTCCGTCATCCTCACCACCAGGTTAGCAAAATTGGCACGAAACCCGGGTGATTCTTCCGAAGCGAGGCGAGGGCTCTAGTGAAGAATTCATCATCTATGTTCGGCTTGGAATTATGAGCATCCTTCGACGAAGTGAAATTTGGTTCTGAGTAACATCTTATCGAATTCCTTCATAACAATTTGGTAATAAGATATCTGCACAAAACAAACGGAGAAAGGCGAAGTTATCTCCCTGACACATAATCGTACCCAACAATAAAAAAAAAAAAAAGAGAAAGGGGTAGGAGGACGTATTTTATTCAAGTTCAAGACTATATACGCAAAGTATTTTCTTGAGTTCGAGACTATATACGCGAGCGTTCTATACGGGTACAAGTGTGTCTACAGTATCCTTCTTCGGGTTCAAAAATATATATGGAGCATTTTTTTCTATTGGTTCAAAATCATACAAGCGTGGTACTTCTTTCAAGAAGCAAAATCATATAATATTTCTGCGGGATCGAAGTCATATGAAGCATATACACAGTATTCTTCTTCGGGATTCATACAAGGTTCTCTACGGGTTCGAAATACACATGCAAGTTTTAAATACGGCTCAAATACGCCTACAAAGATCGTTCTTCGGGTTCGAATTATATACGGAGCATCCTCTACGGGTTCAAAATACACACGCAAAGATTTTCTTCGGGGTTGAAATATTTCTTTCAGACCGAAAATTCATATATGCAATATTTCCTACGGAGTTCAAACAATATATGCAAGCATTCCCTTGGTTGCATATGTACAATATTTTCTACAAGAGGCACGCCAAGGAATCATATGCAAGGATTGTGGAAGCGCCTACTCTTAAGGTTTATACCTATGTGAAAAAAAAAAAAAAAAAAGAGAAAGAAAAGTACTCGAAGACATACCAGAAGTTTGGCATCTCTTTGCCGCTAGTATGAAAAGAGGAAAGGATAAAGCGCAGAATGGGGAAAAGGGGGCTTTATATATATATATATATATATATATATATATATATATATATATATATATAGGCGTGAAAGACTTTGAAATAGGGAAGGATTTCCCTTTTACCAAAATCACGCGTGTAAGAAATGGGCCCACAAAGGGTGCGACTTCCCAATGCCGCCCAAGTCACGCCTGCAAGCATGGTTTCCAAGTTGGACCGGCCCCACCAATTGCGCCGACTTCCCAATGCCGCCCAAGACACGCCTGCAAGCATGGTTTCCAAGTTGGACCGGCCCCACCATTTGCGACTTCTCAATGCCGCCCAAGTCACGCCTACAAGCATGGATTCCAAGTTGGACCGGCCCCACCAATTGTGCCAGCCTCCCGATTTGTGCAAAACTACCAGAGGCAAGGATTCCAAATCCTATTTATAAAGGTCAGACGAGCCTCCTTCAATTTTCCTTACGTTTTGCTGTTAATGTTTGTCACCATCTTATGCTTACCTCGCAACAAAGCCCCACGTTCCGAGCTAGCGGGGGGACTTAATGTTGATGGTGGTTTTTTTAGACAAGGGGTAAAATCGTAAAACCCCATGACCTAGTGTTACCCGCAACACATTAACTAAGAGCATTTAACTCGGTGTAAATAATAGGGTATTTTTCAAAATATGCATTAGGGTTTTCAACACAAAACCCTAATTCCAAAACCAAGTCGCACCCTGCGCACCATGGCAACAATGCCAAACCAAGCCGCATACTGCGCACCATGGCAACAATGCCAAATCAAGCCGCACCGACCGCGACCATGGCAACAATGCCAAATCAAGCCGCACCTGCGCACCATGGAAGCAATGCTAAAACCAAGCCGCGATAGAATGGCGCACCATGGCAACAATGCCAAACCAAGCCGCGATATCGCGCACCATGGCAACAATGCCAAACCAAGCGCATATCTGCGCACCATGGAAACAATGCCAAATCAAGCCGCACCTGCGCGCACCATGGCAACAATGCCAAATCAAGCCACACCCTGCGCACCATGGCGTGATGCCAAACCAAGCCGCATCTCGCGCACCATGGCAACAATGCCAAACCAAGCCGCATCTCGCGCACCATATCGCGCACCATGGGCAACAATGCCAAATCAAGCGCACCTCTGCGCACCATGGAAACAATGAAAAACCAGCCGCATACTCGCGCACCATGGCAACAATGCCAAATCAAGCCGCATATCAGCGCACCATGGCAACAATGCCAAATCAAGCCGCACCCTCGCGCACCATGGCAACAATGCCAAATCTCCAAGCCGCTATATGCCTTTGGCCCACGCCCAACATAGCGCCCTAGGTTTGAGACTTTGCAACTAGGTCAACATGGCCGCACGTGCCTTTGGCACATGCCAACACGTGCCGCAAGCCATATTTCTAAGTCGCTATGCCTTTGGCCCACGCTAAACATAGCGCCCAGGTTTGCAAGACTTGCAACTAGGTCAACATGGCCGCACGTGCCATTGGCACATGCCAACACGTGCCGCAAGCCATATTTCCAAACCGCTATGCCTTTGGCTCACGCTAAACATAGCGCCCTAGGTTTGCAAGACTTGCAACTAGGTCAACATGGCGCACGTGCCATTGGCACATGCCAACACGTGCCGCAAACCATATTTCCAAGCCGCTATGCCTTTGGCCCACGCCAAACATAGCGCCCTAGGTTTGCAAGACTTGCAACTAGGTCAACATGGCGGCACGTGCCATTGGCACATGCCAACACGTGCCGCAAGCCATATTTCCAAGCCGCTATGCCTTTGGCCCACGCCAAACATAGCGCCCTAGGTTTGCAAGACTTGCAACTAGGTCAACATGGCCGCACGTGCCATTGGCACATGCCAACACGTGCCGCAAGCCATATTTCCAAACCGCTATGCCTTTGGCCCACGCCAAACATAGCGCCTAGGTTTGCAAGACTTGTAACTAGGTCAACATGGCCGCACGTGCCATTGGCACATGCCAACACGTGCCGCAAGCCATATTTCCAAGCCGCTATGCCTTTGGCCCACGCCAAACATAGCGCCCTAGGTTTGCAAAACTTGCAACTAGGTCAACATGGCCGCACGTGCCATTGGCACATGCCAACACGTGCCGCAAGCCATATTTCCAAGCCGCTATGCCTTTGGCCCACGCCAAACATAGCGCCCTAGGTTTGCAAGACTTGCAACTAGGTCAACATGGCCGCACGTGCCATTGGCACATGCCAACACGTGCCGCAAGCCATATTTATAGGCCGCTATGCCTTTGGCCCACGCCAAACATAGCGCCCTAGGTTGCAGTTTGCAAGACTTGCAACTAGGCCAACACATGGCCGCACATGCCAACATACACACACTTTGGTAGCCTAACTTGCAAACCGTGCAACCTACCACCAAGGCATTCCGCACATGCCATTGGCACATGCCAAACACACACGCCGGTAGCCCAACTTGCAAACCGTGCAACCTACCACCAAGGCATTCGCACATGCCATTGGCACATGCCAAACACACACGCCGGTAACCTAACTTGCAAACCGTGCAACCTACCACCAAGGCATTGCCGCATATGCCATCGGCACACATGCACACACGCGCCACTAGTAGCGCCACTTGCACTCAAGATGCAACCAACACTCGAGGCATCGACACAACCGGGGGATGCTTCTTTAGGTTTTGGTTTGGCGGTCACAAAGATGTAGCGTACACTACGCTCACATTAAGAAAGCGTGAAAAGGAATTAAGCGGTCAAATAAAAGAGGAAATAAAGGTGAAAAACGTTTTCACCCATTAAACCATGCGGTTACCACCTCCTCCCATTATTTCACCCTTTACTCTCTTCCTTCATGAGGCCAGTGGTACGTTTCAATCTCGACTTGTATAAATAGGTCTTACCTATTTCCACGAGATAACAAGTCTCTGGGCCAAAGAGAAAAATACTACACTCTCGGAAGGCAACTTTGCAAGCTCTCCCAAAAGCTTCCACCTCTTGCAAGCTTCCTAAGCTTTCACTTTCTCGATACAAGTAGGAGATACTACTCTCCTCAACACTTTTCTTTGCTTCCCTCCCCAAATCAACCCTTCTCCTCCACTTTGTGACCGAAACAAGTCCGGAACGGCCATTTCTTGGTTTAGGGCCGGACTTGTATGATTGATCTCTCGAATCTATAAAGTGCTCACGTGCAAGACATTTGTTTAGGGTTTGAACCAGTTTCTCACTCACCTACCGAAATTACCGAAATCGGCAGAAACGATTTTTACCCATAAACAATAGCATACTAACATATTCCATCCCAACATAGAGAAAAGTTCGATGAAAAAGGAGAAAAGCTAATATTCATTGGATACAGCGAAGAGTCTAAAGCATATAGACTTCTAAAGCCAGACACAAAGGAACCGGTAATTTCAAGAGATGTTATCTTTGGATTTAATTCAAATCATGGGATTGGAATAATGAACCAGACAACTACGAGTTGCCACTAATCATTGAAGACGAGCCAGATCAGCCACGTCAGGAAGTAGGTACTCCACCAGCAAGCCCGAGACCTCCTAGTCCAACACAACAAAGTCCAAGTTTATCAGAAGCATGTGACACACCTAGAAAGGTGCGTTCCTAATAGATATTTATAATATATCTAATCAGGCATTTATAGCACTAGAACCTCAAAATATGAGGAAGCAAAGGAAGAAGCAAACACGTGTAACTTGAACGAAGTATG